>CM036549.1:9370104-9445501 GCA_020745685.1 Tautogolabrus adspersus | reverse complement strand
AGTCTGAAATTTTCATGAAGAAACGTTGACCGCGGACTTGTCCAAAATATCATGAAAAAAATTGGCTGAAATGTTCATGAAAAAAATGTCTGTAATTTTCATGAAAAAAAAATGACCGCGGACCTGTCGAAAATAATGAAAAAAATGTCTGAAATTTTCATGAAAAAACGATGACCGCGTGTACTAAATGCTAAAACATGCTTTACTCGACGAGTGGAGTAGGTGAAATAAATGCAAAAACATGCTTCACAGGGTGAGAGGATTTCGTTTTAACACAAGTAGGTGACATAAATGCAAAAACATGCTTCACAGGGTGAGAGGAATTCGTTTTAACACAAGTAGGTGTACTTACTGCAAAAACATGCTTTACTGGCCGAGAGGAGTTCGTTTTAACACAATTCAATAAGTAGTTGAACTAAATGCAAAAACATGCTTTACTTGATCAGCGTAGTTCGTGTTAACACAAGTAGTTGAACTAAATGCAAAAACATGCTTTACTGGGCGAGAGGAGTTTGTTTTAACACAATTCAATACGTAGGTGTACTAAATGCAAAAACATGCTTTACTGGTTGAGAGGAGTTCGTTTTAACAAAATTCAATACGTAGGCGTACTAAATGCTAAAACATGCTTTACTCGACGAGAGGAGTTCGTTTTAACACAAGTAGGTGTACTAAATGCAAAAACATGCTTTACTGGGCTAGAGGAGTTCGTTTTAACACAATTCAATATGTAGGTGTACTAAATGCAAAAACATGCTTTACTGGCCGAGAGGAGTTTTAACACAAATAGGTGAACTAAATGCAAAAACGTGCTTTACTAGGCGAGAAGAGTACGTTTTAACACAATTCAATATGTAGGTGTACTAAATGCAAAAACATGCTTTACTGGCCGAGAGGAGTTTTAACACAAATAGGTGAACTAAATGCAAAAACATGCTTTGCTCGACGAGAGGAGTTCGTTTTAACACAAGTAGGTGTACTAAATGCAAAAGCATGCTTTACTGGCCGAGAGGAGTTCGTTATAACAAAAGTAGGGTTTATGCAAAAACATGCTTTACTGGGCGAGAGGAGTTTGTTTTAACACAAATAGGTGAACTAAATGCAAAAACATGCTTTGCTGGACGAGAGGAGTTCGTTTTAACACAAGTAGGTGTACTTAATGTGAAAACATGCTTTACTGGGCGAGAGGAGTTCGTTTTAACACAATTCAATATGTAGTTGTACTAAATGCAAAAACATGCTTTACTGGCCGAGAGGAGTTTTAACACAAATAGGTGAACTAAATGTAAAAACATGCTTTACTAGGCGAGAAGATTACGTTTTAACACAATTCAATATGTAGTTGTACTAAATGCAAAAACATGCTTTACTGGCCGAGAGGAGTTCGTTATAACAAAAGTAGGGTTTATGCAAAAACATGCTTTACTGGCCGAGAGGAGTTTGTTTTAACACAAGTAGGTGTACTAAATGCAAAAACATGCTTTACTGGGCTAGAGGAGTTCGTTTTAACACAAGTAGGTGTACTAAATGCAAAAACATGCTTTACTGGGCGAGAGGAGTTCGTTTTAACACAATTCAATATGTAGGTGTACTAAATGCAAGTGTACATGCTTTACTGGCCGAGAGGAGTTTTAACACAAATAGGTGAACTAAATGCAAAAACGTGCTTTACTAGGCGAGAAGAGTACGTTTTAACACAATTCAATATGTAGGTTTACTAAATGCTAAAACATGCTTTACTGGGCTAGAGGAGTTCGTTTTAACACAATTCAATATGTAGGTGTACTAAATGCAAGTGTACATGCTTTACTGGCCGAGAGGAGTTTTAACACAAATAGGTGAACTAAATGCAAAAACGTGCTTTACTAGGCGAGAAGAGTACGTTTTAACACAATTCAATATGTAGGTGAACTAAATGCAAAAACATGCTTTACTGGCCGAGAGGAGTTTTAACACAAATAGGTGAACTAAATGCAAAAACATGCTTTGCTCGACGAGAGGAGTTCGTTTTAACATAAGTAGGTGTACTTAATGTGAAAACATGCTTTACTGGCCGAGAGGAGTTCGTTATAACAAAAGTAGGGTTTATGCAAAAACATGCTTTACTTGGCGAGAGGAGTTTGTTTTAACACAAATAGGTGAACTAAATGCAAAAACATGCTTTGCTCGACGAGAGGAGTTCGTTTTAACACAAGTAGGTGTACTTAATGTGAAAACATGCTTTACTGGCCGAGAGGAGTTTTAACACAAATAGGTGAACTAAATGCAAAAACATGCTTTACTAGGCGAGAAGAGTACGTTTTAACACAATTCAATATGTAGTTGTACTAAATGCAAAAACATGCTTTACTGGCCGAGAGGAGTTCGTTATAGCAAAAGTAGGGTTTATTCAAAAACATGCTTTGCTCGACGAGAGAAGTTCGTTTTAACACAAATAGGTGAACTAAATGCAAAAACATGCTTTACTGGGCGAGAAGAGTTCGTTTTAACACAAATAGGTGAACTAAATGCAAAAACATGCTTTACTGGGCGAGAAGAGTTCGTTTTAACACAATTCAATATGTAGGTGTACTAAATGCAAAAACATGCTTTTCTGGTGGAGGAGTTCGTTTTAACAAAAGTAAGTGTAATAAATGCAACAACATGCTTTACTCGACGAGAAGAGTTCGTTTTAATGCAAGTAGGTGAACTAAATGCAAAAACATGCTTTGCTCGACGAGAGGAGTTCGTTTTAACACAAATAGGTGAACTAAATTCAAAAACATGCTTTACTGGGCGAGAAGAGTTCGTTTTAACACAATTCAATATGTAGGTGTACTAAATGCAAAAACATGCTTTACTCGACGAGAGGAGTTCGTTTTAACACAATTCAATATGTAAGTGTAAAAAATGCAAAAACATGCTTTTCTGGTGGAGGAGTTCGTTTTAACACAAATAGGTGAATTAAATGCAAAAACGTGCTTTATTGGGCGAGAGGAGTTCATTTTAACACAATTCAATATGTAAGTGTAAAAAATGCAAAAACATGCTTTCCTCGACGAGAAGAGTTCGTTTTAACACAAGTAGGTTAACTAAATGCAAAAACATGCTTCACTGGGCAAGAGGACTTCGTTTTAACACAATTCAATATGTAAGTGTAAAAAATGCAAAAACATGCTTTACTCGACGAGAAGAGTTCGTTTTAACACAAGTAGTTGTACTAAATGCAAAAACATGCTTTACTGGGCAAGAGGACTTCGTTTTAACACAATTCAATATGTAAGTGTAATAAATGCAAAAACATGCTTTATTCCACGAGGAGTTCGTTTTAACACAGGTAGGTGAAGTAAATGCAAAAACATGCTTTACTGATCGAGAGGATTTCATTTTAACACAATTCAATATGTAGGTGTACTAAATGCAAAAACATGCTTTACTCGACGTTAGGAGTTCGTTTTAACACAGGTAAGTGTACTAAATGCAAAAACATGCTTTACTCGACGAGAGGAGTTCGTTTTAACACAATTCAATATGTAAGTGTAAAAAATGCAAAAACATGCTTTTCTGGTGGAGGAATTCATTTAACACATATAGGTGAATTAAATTCAAACACATGCTTTACTGGGTGAGAGGAGTTCGTTTTAACACAAGTAGGTGAACTAAATGCAAAAACATGCTTTACTGATCGAGAGGAGTTCGTTTTAACACAAGTAGGTGAAGTAAATGCAAAAACGTGCTTTATTGGGCGAGAGGAGTTCATTTTAACACAATTCAATATGTAGGTGTACTAAATGCAAAAACATGCTTTACTGATCGAGAGGAGTTCGTTTTAACACAAGTAGGTGAAGTAAATGCAAAAAAGTGCTTTATTGGGCGAAAGGAGTTCATTTTAACACAATCGAATATGTAGGTGTACTAAATGCAAAAACATGCTTTACTGGGCGAGAGGAGTTCGTTTTAACACAGGTAGGTGTACTAACTGCAAAAACATGCTTTAGTGGATGAGAGGAGTTCGTTTTAACACAAGTAGATGAACTAAATGCAAAAACTATTATCGTGCTATTTTACACAGGTCCGCGGTCATATTTTTTTCATGAACATTTTTTTCATGATATTTTCGACATTTTATTCATGTTATTTTCGATATTTTTTTCATGTTATTTTCGACAGGTCCGAGGTCATCGTTTTTTCATGAAAATGACAACAGGTCTACTATCATCGTTTTTCATAAAAAATTTCAGACATTTTTTTCATGTCATTTTCGAAAGGTCCGCAGTCATTATTTTTTTCATGAAAATGAGAAAAAGTCCCCGGTCATCGTTTTTACATGAAAATTTCAGAATATTTTTTCATGATAATTTCGACAGGCCATCATGTAGACATTTTTTTCATTATATTTTCTACAGGTCCGCGGTCATTGTTTTTTCATGAAAACTTCATACATTTTTTTCATGATATTTTATACAGGTCCGCGGTCATTTTCTTTTTCATGAAAATGACAACAGGTCCCTGGTCATCATTTTTTCATACAAATTTTTTCTTGCTATTTTGGAATTGTTCGCTGTCATCGTGATGAAAATTTCAGACATTTATTTCATGATATTTTAAACAGGTCCGCAGTCATCGTTTTTTCATGAAAAATTCAGACATTTTTTTCATGATATTTTACACAGGTCTGTGGACATGGTTTTTTCATGAAAATTTAAGACATTTCTTTCATGATATTCTCGACAGGTCATCTTTTTTTCATTAAAAATTCAGACATTTTTTTCATGATATTTTACACAGGTCCGCGGTCATCTTTTTTTCATGAAAAATTCTGATATTTTTTTCATGATATTTTACACAGGTCTGCGGACGGTTTTTTCATGAAAATGTCATACATTTTTTCATGATATTTTCGACAGGTCTGCGGTCATCGTTTTTTTATGAAAATGTTTTCATGATATTTTCGACAGGTCTGCGATCATCGTTTTTTCATGAACATTTTACATGCTATTTTGGAATCGTTCGCTGTCATCGTTTTTTCATGAAAATTTCAGACATTTTTTTCATGATATTTTCGACATTTTTTTCATGATATTTTCGACAGGTCTGCGGTCATTATTTTTTTCATGGGAATAACAATAGGTCCACGGTAATCGTTTTTTCATGAAAATTTCATACATTTTTTTCACGATATTTTCGACATGTCCGCGGTCATCATTTTTTCATCATATTTTTGACAGGTCCGCGGTCATCTTTTTTTCATGACATTTTTTTCATGCTATTTTGGACAGGTCCGCGGTCATCGTTGTTTCATGAAAATTTCATACATTTTTTTCATGATATTTTCGACAGGTCTGCGGTCATCGTTTTTTCATGAAAATTTCATACATTTTGTCATGATATTTTCTACAGGTCCTCGGTCATTTTTTTTTCATGAAAAATTCAGACATTTCTTTCATGATATTTTACACAAGTCCGCGGACATGGTTTTTTCATGAAAATTTCAGACATTTTTTTCATGTTATTTTCGACAGTTCCTCGTTCATTTTTTTTCAAGAAAATTTCAGACATTTTTTTCATGATTTTTTGAAAAGGTCCGCGGTCATTGTTTTTTCATGAAATATTTTCATGCTATTTTGGAATCGTTCGCTGTCATCGTTTTTTCATGAAAATTTCAGACATTTTTTTCATGATATTTTCAACATTTTTTTCATGATATTTTCGACAGGTCTGCGGTCATTATTTTTTTCATGAGAATAACAATAGGTCCACGGTAATCGTTTTTTCATGAAAATTTCATACATTTTTTCATGATATTTTCGACAGGACCGCGGTCATCGTTTTTTCATGAAAATTTCATACATTTTGTCATGATATTTTCTACAGGTGCGTGGTCATATTTGTTCATGAAAATTTCATAAATTTTTTCACGATATTTTCGACATGTCCGCGGTCATCATTTTTTCATCATATTTTTGACAGGTCCGCGGTCATCTTTTTTTCATGACATTTTTTTCATGCTATTTTGGACAGGTCCGTGGTCATCGTTTTTTCATGAAAATTTCATACATTTTTTTCATGATATTTTACCCAGATCCGCGGTCATTGTTTTTTCATGAAATTTTTTCATGATATTTTCGACAGGTCCTTGGTCATCGTTTTTTCATGAAAAATTCAGACATTTTTTTCATGATATTTTCAACAGGTCCTCGGTCATCGTTTTTTCATGAAAAATTCAGACATTTTTTTCATGATATTTTACACAGGTCTGTGGACATGGTTTTTTCATGAAAATTTCAGACATTTCTTTCATGATATTTTACACAGGTCCGCGGTCATCTTATTTTCATGAAATTTTTTTCATGCTATTTTGGACAAGTCCGCAGTCATCGTTTTTTCATGAAAATTTCAGACATTTTTTAATGATATTTGCTACAGGTCCGCAGTCGTTTTATCATGAACATTTTTTCATGATATTTTACACAGGTCCGCGGTAATCGTTTTTTCATGAAAATTTCAGACATTTTTTCATGATATTTTCGACAGGACCGCGGTCATTGTTTTTTAATGAAAATGACAACAGGTTTGTGGTCATCGTTTTTTCATGAAAATTTCAGACATATTTTTCATGATATTCTCGACAGGTCATCTTTTTTTCATTAAAAATTCAGACATTTTTTTCATGATATTTTACAAAGGTCCACGGTCATCTTTTTTTCATGAAAAATTCAGATATTTTTTTCATGATATTTTACACAGGTCTGCGGACATGGTTTTTTCATGAAAATGTCATACATTTTTTCATGATATTTTCGACAGGTCTGCGGTCATCGTTTTTTTATGAAAATGTTTTCATGATATTTTCGACAGGTCCGCGATCATCGTTTTTTCATGAACATTTTTCATGCTATTTTGGAATCGTTCGCTGTCATCGTTTTTTCATGAAAATTTCAGACATTTTTTTCATGATATTTTCGACATTTTTTTCATGATATTTTCGACAGGTCTGCGGTCATTATTTTTTTCATGAGAATAACAATAGGTCCACGGTAATCGTTTTTTCATGAAAATTTCATACATTTTTTCATGATATTTTCGACAGGACCGCGGTCATCGTTTTTTCATGAAAATTTCATACATTTTGTCATGATATTTTCTACAGGTCCGTGGTCATATTTGTTCATGAAAATTTCATACATTTTTTTCACGATATTTTCGACATGTCCGCGGTCATCATTTTTTCATCATATTTTTGAAAGGTCCGCGGTCATCTTTTTTTCATGACATTTTTTTCATGCTATTTTGGACAGGTCCGCGGTCATCGTTGTTTCATGAAAATTTCATACATTTTTTTCATGATATTTTACACAGATCCGCGGTCATTGTTTTTTCATGAAATTTTTTCATGATATTTTCGACAGGTCCGCGGTCATTATTTTTTTCATGAGAATGACAACAGGTCCACGGTAATCGTTTTTTCATGAAATTTTCAGACATTTTTTCATGATATTTTCGTCAGGACCGCGGTCATCGTTTTTTCATGAAAATTTCATACATTTTTTCATGATATTTTCGACAGGACCGCGGTCATCGTTTTTTCATGAAAATTTCATACATTTTGTCATGATATTTTCTACAGGTCCTCGGTCATTTTTTTTTCATGAAAAATTCAGACATTTCTTTCATGATATTTTACACAAGTCCGCGGACATGGTTTTTTCATGAAAATTTCAGACATTTTTTTCATGTTATTTTCGACAGTTCCTCGTTCATTTTTTTTCAAGAAAATTTCAGACATTTTTTTCATGATTTTTTGAAAAGGTCCGCGGTCATTGTTTTTTCATGAAATATTTTCATGCTATTTTGGAATCGTTCGCTGTCATCGTTTTTTCATGAAAATTTCAGACATTTTTTTCATGATATTTTCGACATTTTTTTCATGATATTTTCGACAGGTCTGCGGTCATTATTTTTTTCATGAGAATAACAATAGGTCCACGGTAATCGTTTTTTCATGAAAATTTCATACATTTTTTCATGATATTTTCGACAGGACCGCGGTCATCGTTTTTTCATGAAAATTTCATACATTTTGTCATGATATTTTCGACATGTCCGCGGTCATCATTTTTTCATCATATTTTTGACAGGTCCGCGGTCATCTTTTTTTCATGACATTTTTTTCATGCTATTTTGGACAGGTCCGCGGTCATCGTTTTTTCATGAAAATTTCATACATTTTTTTCATGATATTTTACACAGATCCGCGGTCATTGTTTTTTCATGAAATTTTTTCATGATATTTTCGACAGGTCCGCGGTCATTATTTTTTTCATGAGAATGACAACAGGTCCACGGTAATCGTTTTTTCATGAAAATTTCATACATTTTTTCATGATATTTTCGACAGGACCGCGGTCATCGTTTTTTCATGAAAATTTCATACATTTTGTCATGATATTTTCTACAGGTCCTCGGTCATTTTTTTTTCATGAAAAATTCAGACATTTCTTTCATGATATTTTACACAAGTCCGCGGACATGGTTTTTTCATGAAAATTTCAGACATTTTTTTCATGTTATTTTCGACAGTTCCTCGTTCATTTTTTTTCAAGAAAATTTCAGACATTTTTTTCATGATTTTTTGAAAAGGTCCGCGGTCATTGTTTTTTCATGAAATACTTTCATGCTATTTTGGAATCGTTCGCTGTCATCGTTTTTTCATGAAAATTTCAGACATTTTTTTCATGATATTTTCTACAGGTCTGCGGTCATCTTTTATTCATGAAAAGAACAACAGGTCTGCGGTCATCATTGTCCATGAAAATTTTAGACATTTTTTTCATGATATTTTCGACAGGTCCGCTGTCATTATTTTATCATGTAAATGAAAACAGGTCCGCGGTCATTTTTTTTCATGAACATTTTAGACATTTTTTTCATGATATTTTCGACAGGTCCATTGTCATTTTTCTTTCTTAAAAATGACAACAGGTCCATGGTCATTTTTTTTTCATGAAAATTTCAGAAATGTCTTGCTATTTTTGACAGGACCGCGGTTATCGTCTTTTCTGGGCGAGAGGAGTTTTTTTTTTAACACAATTCAATATGTAGGTGTACTAAATGCAAAAACATGCCTTACTGGGTGAGAGGAGTTGGTTTTAACACAAGTAGGTTAACTAAATGCAAAAACATGCTTTACTGGTTGAGAGGAGTTCGTTTTAACACAGGTAGGTGTACTAACTGAAAAAAACATGCTTTTCTGGTCGAGAGGAGTTCGTTTTAACACAATTCAATATGTAAGTGTAATAAATACAAAAACATGCTTTTCTGGTGGAGGAGTTCGTTTTAACACAAATAGGTGAATTAAATTCAAACACATGCTTTACTGGCCGAGAGGAGTTCGTTTTTACACAATTCAATATGTAAGTGTAAAAAATGCAAAAACATGCTTTACTCGACGAGAAGAGTTCGTTTTAACACAAGTAGGTTAACTAAATGCAAAAACATGCTTTACTGGTTGAGAGGAGTTCGTTTTAACACAGGTAGGTGTACTAACTGAAAAAAACATGCTTTTCTGGTCGAGAGGAGTTCGTTTTTACACAATTCAATATGTAAGTGTAAAAAATGCAAAAACATGCTTTACTCGACGAGAAGAGTTCGTTTTAACACAAGTAGTTGTACTAAATGCAAAAACATGCTTTACTGGGCAAGAGGAGTTCGTTTTAACACAATTCAATATGTAAGTGTAATAAATGCAAAAACATGCTTTATTCCACGAGGAGTTCGTTTTAACACAGGTAGGTGAAGTAAATGCAAAAACATGCTTTACTGATCGAGAGGATTTCATTTTAACACAATTCAATATGTAGGTGTACTAAATGCAAAAACATGCTTTACTCGACGTTAGGAGTTCGTTTTAACACAGGTAAGTGTACTAAATTCAAACACATGCTTTACTGGCCGAGAGGAGTTCGTTTTTACACAATTCAATATGTAAGTGTAAAAAATGCAAAAACATGCTTTTCTGGTAGAGGAATTCATTTAACACAAATAGGTGAATTAAATTCAAACACATGCTTTACTGGGTGAGAGGAGTTTGTTTTAACACAAGTAGGTGTACTAAATGCAAAAACATGCTTTACTGATCGAGAGGAGTTCGTTTTAACACAAGTAGGTGAAGTAAATGCAAAAACGTGCTTTACTGGGCGAGAGGAGTTCGTTTTAACACAATTCAATATGTATGCTGAGCCCAAAACGTAATAACTTTTAGCTGTTGCATTATGGAGCAGGTAAAATATTTTTCTCCTAATAGTGTAATAATTGTATTGTATCATAGAATGAGTCAATCATTTATGGATTATTATGCTTCAATGTTAAGTGTAGTATCATACACAAATGCCCGTCCTCTCTCTCTTTTAGAGATTTTTACATGGTATTTTACACAGGTCCGTGGTCATATTTGTTCATGAAAATTTCATACATTTTTTTCACGATATTTTCGACATGTCCGCGGTCATCATTTTTTCATCATATTTTTGACAGGTCCGCGGTCATCTTTTTTTCATGACATTTTTTTCATGCTATTTTGGACAGGTCCTCGGTCATCGTTTTTTCATGAAAAATTCAGACATTTCTTTCATGATATTTTACACAAGTCCGCGGACATGGTTTTTTCATGAAAATTTCAGACATTTTTTTCATGTTATTTTCGACAGTTCCTCGTTCATTTTTTTTCAAGAAAATTTCAGACATTTTTTTCATGATTTTTTGAAAAGGTCCGCGGTCATTGTTTTTTCATGAAATATTTTCATGCTATTTTGGAATCGTTCGCTGTCATCGTTTTTTCATGAAAATTTCAGACATTTTTTTCATGATATTTTCTACAGGTCTGCGGTCATCTTTTATTCATGAAAAGAACAACAGGTCTGCGGTCATCATTGTCCATGAAAATTTTAGACATTTTTTTCATGATATTTTCGACAGGTCCGCTGTCATTATTTTATCATGTAAATGAAAACAGGTCCGCGGTCATTTTTTTTTCATGAACATTTTAGACATTTTTTTCATGATATTTTCGACAGGTCCATTGTCATTTTTCTTTCTTAAAAATGACAACAGGTCCATGGTCATTTTTTTTTCATGAAAATTTCAGAAATGTCTTGATATTTTTGACAGGACCGCGGTTATCGTCTTTTCTGGGCGAGAGGAGTTTTTTTTTTAACACAATTCAATATGTAGGTGTACTAAATGCAAAAACATGCCTTACTGGGTGAGAGGAGTTGGTTTTAACACAAGTAGGTTAACTAAATGCAAAAACATGCTTTACTGGTTGAGAGGAGTTCGTTTTAACACAGGTAGGTGTACTAACTGAAAAAAACATGCTTTTCTGGTCGAGAGGAGTTCGTTTTAACACAATTCAATATGTAAGTGTAATAAATACAAAAACATGCTTTTCTGGTGGAGGAGTTCGTTTTAACACAAATAGGTGAATTAAATTCAAACACATGCTTTACTGGCCGAGAGGAGTTCGTTTTTACACAATTCAATATGTAAGTGTAAAAAATGCAAAAACATGCTTTACTCGACGAGAAGAGTTCGTTTTAACACAAGTAGTTGTACTAAATGCAAAAACATGCTTTACTGGGCAAGAGGAGTTCGTTTTAACACAATTCAATATGTAAGTGTAATAAATGCAAAAACATGCTTTATTCCACGAGGAGTTCGTTTTAACACAGGTAGGTGAAGTAAATGCAAAAACATGCTTTACTGATCGAGAGGATTTCATTTTAACACAATTCAATATGTAGGTGTACTAAATGCAAAAACATGCTTTACTCGACGTTAGGAGTTCGTTTTAACACAGGTAAGTGTACTAAATTCAAACACATGCTTTACTGGCCGAGAGGAGTTCGTTTTTACACAATTCAATATGTAAGTGTAAAAAATGCAAAAACATGCTTTTCTGGTAGAGGAATTCATTTAACACAAATAGGTGAATTAAATTCAAACACATGCTTTACTTGTTGAGAGGAGTTTGTTTTAACACAAGTAGGTGTACTAAATGCAAAAACATGCTTTACTGATCGAGAGGAGTTCGTTTTAACACAAGTAGGTGAAGTAAATGCAAAAACGTGCTTTACTGGGCGAGAGGAGTTCGTTTTAACACAATTCAATATGTATGCTGAGCCCAAAACGTAATAACTTTTAGCTGTTGCATTATGGAGCAGGTAAAATATTTTTCTCCTAATAGTGTAATAATTGTATTGTATCATAGAATGAGTCAATCATTTATGGATTATTATGCTTCAATGTTAAGTGTAGTATCATACACAAATGCCCCGTCCTCTCTCTCTTTTAGAGATTTTTTCATGATATTTTCAACAGGTCCGCGGTCATCGTTTTTTCATGAATATTTTTTTAGGATATTTTCGACAGGTCAGCGTCATCGTTTTTTCATGACATTTTTTTCATGCTATTTTACACAGGTCCGCGGTCATCTTTTGTTCATGACATTTTTTTCATGCTATTTTACACAGGTCCGCTGTCATCTTTTTTTTACGACACTTTTTTTCCTGGTATTTTCGACAGGTCTGCGGTCATCATTTTTTCATGAAAAATTCAGCAATTTTTACATGGTATTTTACACAGGTCCGTGGTCATATTTGTTCATGAAAATTTCATACATTTTTTTCACGATATTTTCGACATGTCCGCGGTCATCATTTTTTCATCATATTTTTGACAGGTCCGCGGTCATCTTTTTTTCATGACATTTTTTTCATGCTATTTTGGACAGGTCCTCGGTCATCGTTTTTTCATGAAAAATTCAGACATTTTTTTCATGATATTTTACACAGGTCTGTGGACATGGTTTTTTCATGAAAATTTCAGACATTTTTTTCATGATATTTTACACAGGTCCGTGGTCATCTTATTTTCATGAAATTTTTTTCATGCTATTTTGGACAAGTCCGCAGTCATCGTTTTTTCATGAAAATTTCAGACATTTTTTAATGATATTTGCTACAGGTCCGCAGTCGTTTTATCATGAACATTTTTTCATGATATTTTACACAGGTCCGCGGTAATCGTTTTTTCATGAAAATTTCAGACATTTTTTCATGATATTTTCGACAGGACCGCGGTCATTGTTTTTTAATGAAAATGACAACAGGTTTGTGGTCATCGTTTTTTCATGAAAATTTCAGACATATTTTTCATGATATTCTCGACAGGTCATCTTTTTTTCATTAAAAATTCAGACATTTTTTTCATGATATTTTACAAAGGTCCACGGTCATCTTTTTTTCATGAAAAATTCAGATATTTTTTTCATGATATTTTATACAGGTCTGCGGACATGGTTTTTTCATGAAAATGTCATACATTTTTTCATGATATTTTCGACAGGTCTGCGGTCATCGTTTTTTCATGAAAATTTCATACATTTTGTCATGATATTTTCTACAGGTCCTCGGTCATTTTTTTTTCATGAAAAATTCAGACATTTCTTTCATGATATTTTACACAAGTCCGCGGACATGGTTTTTTCATGAAAATTTCAGACATTTTTTTCATGTTATTTTCGACAGTTCCTCGTTCATTTTTTTTCAAGAAAATTTCAGACATTTTTTTCATGATTTTTTGAAAAGGTCCGCGGTCATTGTTTTTTCATGAAATATTTTCATGCTATTTTGGAATCGTTCGCTGTCATCGTTTTTTCATGAAAATTTCAGACATTTTTTTCATGATATTTTCGACATTTTTTTCATGATATTTTCGACAGGTCTGCGGTCATTATTTTTTTCATGAGAATAACAATAGGTCCACGGTAATCGTTTTTTCATGAAAATTTCATACATTTTTTCATGATATTTTCGACAGGACCGCGGTCATCGTTTTTTCATGAAAATTTCATACATTTTGTCATGATATTTTCTACAGGTCCGTGGTCATATTTGTTCATGAAAATTTCATACATTTTTTTCACGATATTTTCGACATGTCCGCGGTCATCATTTTTTCATCATATTTTTGACAGGTCCGCGGTCATCTTTTTTTCATGACATTTTTTTCATGCTATTTTGGACAGGTCCGCGGTCATCGTTGTTTCATGAAAATTTCATACATTTTTTTCATGATATTTTACACAGATCCGCGGTCATTGTTTTTTCATGAAATTTTTTCATGATATTTTCGACAGGTCCGCAGTCATTATTTTTTTCATGAGAATGACAACAGGTCCACGGTAATCGTTTTTTCATGAAAATTTCAGACATTTTTTCATGATATTTTCGTCAGGACCGCGGTCATCGTTTTTTCATGAAAATTTCATACATTTTTTCATGATATTTTCGACAGGACCGCGGTCATCGTTTTTTCATGAAAATTTCATACATTTTGTCATGATATTTTCTACAGGTCCTCGGTCATTTTTTTTTCATGAAAAATTCAGACATTTCTTTCATGATATTTTACACAAGTCCGCGGACATGGTTTTTTCATGAAAATTTCAGACATTTTTTTCATGTTATTTTCGACAGTTCCTCGTTCATTTTTTTTCAAGAAAATTTCAGACATTTTTTTCATGATTTTTTGAAAAGGTCCGCGGTCATTGTTTTTTCATGAAATATTTTCATGCTATTTTGGAATCGTTCGCTGTCATCGTTTTTTCATGAAAATTTCAGACATTTTTTTCATGATATTTTACACAGGTCTGTGGACATGGTTTTTTCATGAAAATTTCAGACATTTCTTTCATGATATTTTACACAGGTCCGCGGTCATCTTATTTTCATTTAATTTTTTTCATGCTATTTTGGACAAGTCCGCAGTCATCGTTTTTTCATGAAAATTTCAGACATTTTTTAATGATATTTGCTACAGGTCCGCAGTCATTTTATCATGAACATTTTTTCATGATATTTTACACAGGTCCGCGGTAATCGTTTTTTCATGAAAATTTCAGACATTTTTTCATGATATTTTCGACAGGACCGCGGTCATTGTTTTATAATGAAAATGACAACAGGTTTGTGGTCATCGTTTTTTCATGAAAATTTCAGACATATTTTTCATGATATTCTCGACAGGTCATCTTTTTTTCATTAAAAATTCAGACATTTTTTTCATGATATTTTACACAGGTCCGCGGTCATCTTTTTTTCATGAAAAATTCAGATATTTTTTTCATGATATTTTTCACAGGTCTGCGGACATGGTTTTTTCATGAAAATGTCATACATTTTTTCATGATATTTTCGACAGGTCTGCGGTCATCGTTTTTTTATGAAAATGTTTTCATGATATTTTCGACAGGTCCGCGATCATCGTTTTTTCATGAACATTTTACATGCTATTTTGGAATCGTTCGCTGTCATCGTTTTTTCATGAAAATTTCAGACATTTTTTTCATGATATTTTCGACATTTTTTTCATGATATTTTCGACAGGTCCGCGGTCATTATTTTTTTCATGAGAATAACAATAGGTCCACGGTAATCGTTTTTTCATGAAAATTTCATACATTTTTTCATGATATTTTCGACAGGACCGCGGCCATCGTTTTTTCATGAAAATTTCATACATTTTGTCATGATATTTTCTACAGGTCCGTGGTCATATTTGTTCATGAAAATTTCATACATTTTTTTCACGATATTTTCGACATGTCCGCGGTCATCATTTTTTCATCATATTTTTGACAGGTCCGCGGTCATCTTTTTTTCATGACATTTTTTTCATGCTATTTTGGACAGGTCCGCGGTCATCGTTGTTTCATGAAAATTTCATACATTTTTTTCATGATATTTTACACAGATCCGCGGTCATTGTTTTTTCATGAAATTTTTTCATGATATTTTCGACAGGTCCGCGGTCATTATTTTTTTCATGAGAATGACAACAGGTCCACGGTAATCGTTTTTTCATGAAATTTTCAGACATTTTTTCATGATATTTTCGACAGGACCGCGGTCATCGTTTTTTCATGAAAATTTCATACATTTTTTTCATGATATTTTCGACAGGACCGCGGTCATCGTTTTTTCATGAAAAATTCAGACATTTTTTTCATGATATTTTCGACAGGACCGCGGTCATCGTTTTTTCATGAAAATTTCATACATTTTGTCATGATATTTTCTACAGGTCCTCGGTCATTTTTTTTTCATGAAAAATTCAGACATTTCTTTCATGATATTTTACACAAGTCCGTGGACATGGTTTTTTCATGAAAATTTCAGACATTTTTTTCATGTTATTTTCGACAGTTCATTTTTTTTCAAGAAAATATCAGACATTTTTTTCATGTTTTTTTGAAAAGGTCCGCGGTCATTGTTTTTTCATGAAATATTTTCGACAGGTCCGCGGTCATTATTTTTTTCATGAGAATGACAACAGGTCCACGGTAATCGTTTTTTCATGAAATTTTCAGACATTTTTTCATGATATTTTCGACAGGACCGCGGTCATCGTTTTTTCATGAAAATTTCATACATTTTTTCATGATATTTTCGACAGGACCGCGGTCATCGTTTTTTCATGAAAAATTCAGACATTTTTTTCATGATATTTTCGACAGGACCGCGGTCATCGTTTTTTCATGAAAATTTCATACATTTTGTCATGATATTTTCTACAGGTCCTCGGTCATTTTTTTTTCATGAAAAATTCAGACATTTCTTTCATGATATTTTACACAAGTCCGTGGACATGGTTTTTTCATGAAAATTTCAGACATTTTTTTCATGTTATTTTCGACAGTTCCTCGTTCATTTTTTTTCAAGAAAATATCAGACATTTTTTTCATGATTTTTTGAAAAGGTCCGCGGTCATTGTTTTTTCATGAAATATTTTCATGCTATTTTGGAATCGTTCGCTGTCATCGTTTTTTCATGAAAATTTCAGACATTTTTTTCATGATATTTTCTACAGGTCTGCGGTCATCATTTATTCATGAAAAGAACAACAGGTCCGCGGTCATTTTTTTTTCATGAACATTTTAGACAATTTTTTCATGATATTTTCGACAGGTCCATTGTCATTTTTCTTTCTTAAAAATGACAACAGGTCCATGGTCATTTTTTTTTCATGAAAAATTCAGACATTTTTTTCATGATATTTTCGACAGGACCGCGGTCATCGTTTTTTCATGAAAATTTCATACATTTTGTCATGATATTTTCTACAGGTCCTCGGTCATTTTTTTTTCATGAAAAATTCAGACATTTCTTTCATGATATTTTACACAAGTCCGTGGACATGGTTTTTTCATGAAAATTTCAGACATTTTTTTCATGTTATTTTCGACAGTTCATTTTTTTTCAAGAAAATATCAGACATTTTTTTCATGTTTTTTTGAAAAGGTCCGCGGTCATTGTTTTTTCATGAAATATTTTCGACAGGTCCGCGGTCATTATTTTTTTCATGAGAATGACAACAGGTCCACGGTAATCGTTTTTTCATGAAATTTTCAGACATTTTTTCATGATATTTTCGACAGGACCGCGGTCATCGTTTTTTTCATGAAAATTTCATACATTTTTTCATGATATTTTCGACAGGACCGCGGTCATCGTTTTTTTCATGAAAAATTCAGACATTTTTTTCATGATATTTTCGACAGGACCGCGGTCATCGTTTTTTCATGAAAATTTCATACATTTTGTCATGATATTTTCTACAGGTCCTCGGTCATTTTTTTTTCATGAAAAATTCAGACATTTCTTTCATGATATTTTACACAAGTCCGTGGACATGGTTTTTTCATGAAAATTTCAGACATTTTTTTCATGTTATTTTCGACAGTTCATTTTTTTTCAAGAAAATATCAGACATTTTTTTCATGTTTTTTTGAAAAGGTCCGCGGTCATTGTTTTTTCATGAAATATTTTCGACAGGTCCGCGGTCATTATTTTTTTCATGAGAATGACAACAGGTCCACGGTAATCGTTTTTTCATGAAATTTTCAGACATTTTTTCATGATATTTTCGACAGGACCGCGGTCATCGTTTTTTCATGAAAATTTCATACATTTTTTCATGATATTTTCGACAGGACCGCGGTCATCGTTTTTTCATGAAAAATTCAGACATTTTTTTCATGATATTTTCGACAGGACCGCGGTCATCGTTTTTTCATGAAAATTTCATACATTTTGTCATGATATTTTCTACAGGTCCTCGGTCATTTTTTTTTCATGAAAAATTCAGACATTTCTTTCATGATATTTTACACAAGTCCGTGGACATGGTTTTTTCATGAAAATTTCAGACATTTTTTTCATGTTATTTTCGACAGTTCATTTTTTTTCAAGAAAATATCAGACATTTTTTTCATGTTTTTTTGAAAAGGTCCGCGGTCATTGTTTTTTCATGAAATATTTTCATGCTATTTTGGAATCGTTCGCTGTCATCGTTTTTTCATGAAAATTTCAGACATTTTTTTCATGATATTTTCTACAGGTCTGCGGTCATCTTTTATTCATGAAAAGAACAACAGGTCTGCGGTCATCATTTTTTCATGAAAATTTTAGACATTTTTTTTCATGATATTTTCGACAGGTCCGCTGTCATTATTTTTTTCATGTAAATGAAAACAGGTCCGCGGTCATTTTTTTTTCATGAACATTTTAGACAATTTTTTCATGATATTTTCGACAGGTCCATTGTCATTTTTCTTTCTTAAAAATGACAACAGGTCCATGGTCATTTTTTTTTCATGAAAATTTCAGAAATTTCTTGATATTTTTGACAGGACCGCGGTTATCGTCTTTTCTGGGCGAGAGGAGTTTTTTTTTTAACGAAATTCAATATGTAGGTGTACTAAATGCAAAAACATGCCTTACTGGGTGAGAGGAGTTGGTTTTAACACAAGTAGGTTAACTAAATGCAAAAACATGCTTTACTGGTTGAGAGGAGTTCGTTTTAAACACAGGTAGGTGTACTAACTGAAAAAAACATGCTTTTCTGGTCGAGAGGAGTTCGTTTTAACACAATTCAATATGTAAGTGTAATAAATACAAAAACATGCTTTTCTGGTGGAGGAGTTCGTTTTAACACAATTCAATATGTAAGTGTAATAAATGCAAAAACATGCTTTATTCCACGAGGAGTTCGTTTTAACACAGGTAGGTGAAGTAAATGCAAAAATATGCTTTACTGATCGAGAGGATTTCATTTTAACACAATTCAATATGTAGGTGTACTAAATGCAAAAACATGCTTTACTCGACGTTAGGAGTTCGTTTTAACACAGGTAAGTGTACTAAATTCAAACACATGCTTTACTGGCCGAGAGGAGTTCGTTTTTACACAATTCAATATGTAAGTGTAAAAAATGCAAAAACATGCTTTACTCGACGAGAAGAGTTCGTTTTAACACAAGTAGTTGTACTAAATGCAAAAACATGCTTTACTGGGCAAGAGGAGTTCGTTTTAACACAATTCAATATGTAAGTGTAATAAATGCAAAAACATGCTTTATTCCACGAGGAGTTCGTTTTAACACAGGTAGGTGAAGTAAATGCAAAAACATGCTTTACTGATCGAGAGGATTTCATTTTAACACAATTCAATATGTAGGTGTACTAAATGCAAAAACATGCTTTACTCGACGTTAGGAGTTCGTTTTAACACAGGTAAGTTAAATGCAAAAACATGCTTTACTCGACGAGAGGAGTTCGTTTTAACACAATTCAATATGTAAGTGTAAAAAATGCAAAAACATGCTTTTCTGGTGGAGGAATTCATTTAACACATATAGGTGAATTAAATTCAAACACATGCTTTACTGGGTGAGAGGAGTTCGTTTTAACACAAGTAGGTGAAGTAAATGCAAAAACGTGCTTTATTGGGCGAGAGGAGTTCATTTTAACACAATTCAATATGTAGGTGTACTAAATGCAAAAACATGCTTTTCTGGTGGAGGAGTTCATTTAACACAAATAGGTGAATTAAATTCAAACACATGCTTTACTGGGTGAGAGGAGTTCGTTTTAACACAAGTAGGTGTACTAAATGCAAAACATGCTTTACTGATCGAGAGGAGTTCGTTTTAACACAATTCAATATGTAAGTGTAAAAAATGCAAAAACATGCTTTACTCGACGAGAAGAGTTCGTTTTAACACAAGTAGTTGTACTAAATGCAAAAACATGCTTTACTGGGCAAGAGGAGTTCGTTTTAACACAATTCAATATGTAAGTGTAATAAATGCAAAAACATGCTTTATTCCACGAGGAGTTCGTTTTAACACAGGTAGGTCAAGTAAATGCAAAAACATGCTTTACTGATCGAGAGGATTTCATTTTAACACAATTCAATATGTAGGTGTACTAAATGCAAAAACATGCTTTACTGGGCGAGAGGAGTTTGTTTTAACACAGGTAGGTGTACTAACTGCAAAAACATGCTTTACTGGATGAGAGGAGTTCGTTTTAACACAAGTAGATGAACTAAATGCAAAAACTATTATCGTGCTATTTTACACAGGTCCGCGGTCATATTTTTTTCATGAACATTTTTTTCATGATATTTTCGACATTTTTTTCATGTTATTTTCGACATTTTTTTCATGTTATTTTCGACAGGTCCGAGGTCATCGTTTTTTCATGAAAATGACAACAGGTCTGCTATCATCGTTTTTCATAAAAAATTTCAGACATTTTTTTCATGTTATTTTCGAAAGGTCCGCAGTCATTATTTTTTTCATGAAAATGAGAAAAAGTCCCCGGTCATCGTTTTTACATGAAAATTTCAGAATATTTTTTCATGATAATTTCGACAGGCCATCATGTAGACATTTTTTTCATTATATTTTCTACAGGTCCGCGGTCATCGTTTTTTCATGAAAAGTTTTTCATGATATTTTCGACTGGTCCGCGGTCATTGTTTTTTCATGAAAACTTCATACATTTTTTTCATGATATTTTATACAGGTCCGCGGTCATTTTCTTTTTCATGAAAATGACAACAGGTCCCTGGTCATCATTTTTTCATACAAATTTTTTCTTGCTATTTTGGAATTGTTCGCTGTCATCGTTTTTTCATGAAAATTTCAGACATTTATTTCATGATATTTTAAACAGGTCCGCAGTCATCGTTTTTTCATGAAAAATTCAGACATTTTTTTCATGATATTTTACACAGGTCTGTGGACATGGTTTTTTCATGAAAATTTCAGACATTTCTTTCATGATATTTTACACAGGTCCGCGGTCATCTTATTTTCATGAAATTTTTTTCATGCTATTTTGGACAAGTCCGCAGTCATCGTTTTTTCATGAAAATTTCATACATTTTTTCATGATATTTTCGACAGGACCGCGGTCATCGTTTTTTCATGAAAATTTCATACATTTTGTCATGATATTTTCTACAGGTCCTCGGTCATTTTTTTTTCATGAAAAATTCAGACATTTCTTTCATGATATTTTACACAAGTCCGCGGACATGGTTTTTTCATGAAAATTTCAGACATTTTTTTCATGTTATTTTCGACAGTTCCTCGTTCATTTTTTTTCAAGAAAATTTCAGACTTTTTTTTCATGATTTTTTGAAAAGGTCCGCGGTCATTGTTTTTTCATGAAATATTTTCATGCTATTTTGGAATCGTTCGCTGTCATCGTTTTTTCATGAAAATTTCAGACATTTTTTTCATGATATTTTACACAGGTCTGTGGACATGGTTTTTTCATGAAAATTTCAGACATTTCTTTCATGATATTTTACACAGGTCCGCGGTCATCTTATTTTCATGAAATTTTTTTCATGCTATTTTGGACAAGTCCGCAGTCATCGTTTTTTCATGAAAATTTCAGACATTTTTTAATGATATTTGCTACAGGTCCGCAGTCGTTTTATCATGAACATTTTTTCATGATATTTTACACAGGTCCGCGGTAATCGTTTTTTCATGAAAATTTCAGACATTTTTTCATGATATTTTCGACAGGACCGCGGTCATTGTTTTATAATGAAAATGACAACAGGTTTGTGGTCATCGTTTTTTCATGAAAATTTCAGACATATTTTTCATGATATTCTCGACAGGTCATCTTTTTTTCATTAAAAATTCAGACATTTTTTTCATGATATTTTACACAGGTCCGCGGTCATCTTTTTTTCATGAAAAATTCAGATATTTTTTTCATGATATTTTTCACAGGTCTGCGGACATGGTTTTTTCATGAAAATGTCATACATTTTTTTCATGATATTTTCGACGGGTCTGCGGTCATCGTTTTTTTATGAAAATGTTTTCATGATATTTTCGACAGGTCCGCGATCATCGTTTTTTCATGAACATTTTACATGCTATTTTGGAATCGTTCGCTGTCATCGTTTTTTCATGAAAATTTCAGACATTTTTTTCATGATATTTTCGACATTTTTTTCATGATATTTTCGACAGGTCCGCGGTCATTATTTTTTTCATGAGAATAACAATAGGTCCACGGTAATCGTTTTTTCATGAAAATTTCATACATTTTTTCATGATATTTTCGACAGGACCGCGGCCATCGTTTGTTCATGAAAATTTCATACATTTTTTTCACGATATTTTCGACATGTCCGCGGTCATCATTTTTTCATCATATTTTTGACAGGTCCGCGGTCATCTTTTTTTCATGACATTTTTTTCATGCTATTTTGGACAGGTCCGCGGTCATCGTTGTTTCATGAAAATTTCATACATTTTTTTCATGATATTTTACACAGATCCGCGGTCATTGTTTTTTCATGAAATTTTTTCATGATATTTTCGACAGGTCCGCGGTCATTATTTTTTTCATGAGAATGACAACAGGTCCACGG
Organism: Tautogolabrus adspersus; assembly: GCA_020745685.1. Classification (NCBI taxonomy): domain Eukaryota; kingdom Metazoa; phylum Chordata; class Actinopteri; order Labriformes; family Labridae; genus Tautogolabrus; species Tautogolabrus adspersus. The sequence goes on along the minus strand of CM036549.1, from coordinate 9,422,713 downwards.
TAATCGTTTTTTCATGAAATTTTCAGACATTTTTTCATGATATTTTCGACAGGACCGCGGTCATCGTTTTTTCATGAAAATTTCATACATTTTTTCATGATATTTTCGACAGGACCGCGGTCATCGTTTTTTCATGAAAAATTCAGACATTTTTTTCATGATATTTTCGACAGGACCGCGGTCATCGTTTTTTCATGAAAATTTCATACATTTTGTCATGATATTTTCTACAGGTCCTCGGTCATTTTTTTTTCATGAAAAATTCAGACATTTCTTTCATGATATTTTACACAAGTCCGTGGACATGGTTTTTTCATGAAAATTTCAGACATTTTTTTCATGTTATTTTCGACAGTTCCTCGTTCATTTTTTTTCAAGAAAATATCAGACATTTTTTTCATGATTTTTTGAAAAGGTCCGCGGTCATTGTTTTTTCATGAAATATTTTCATGCTATTTTGGAATCGTTCGCTGTCATCGTTTTTTCATGAAAATTTCAGACATTTTTTTCATGATATTTTCTACAGGTCTGCGGTCATCTTTTATTCATGAAAAGAACAACAGGTCTGCGGTCATCATTTTTCATGAAAATTTTAGACATTTTTTTCATGATATTTTCGACAGGTCCGCTGTCATTATTTTTTTCATGTAAATGAAAACAGGTCCGCGGTCATTTTTTTTTCATGAACATTTTAGACAATTTTTTCATGATATTTTCGACAGGTCCATTGTCATTTTTCTTTCTTAAAAATGACAACAGGTCCATGGTCATTTTTTTTTCATGAAAATTTCAGAAATTTCTTGATATTTTTGACAGGACCGCGGTTATCGTCTTTTCTGGGCGAGAGGAGTTTTTTTTTTAACGAAATTCAATATGTAGGTGTACTAAATGCAAAAACATGCCTTACTGGGTGAGAGGAGTTGGTTTTAACACAAGTAGGTGTACTAACTGAAAAAAACATGCTTTTCTGGTCGAGAGGAGTTCGTTTTAACACAATTCAATATGTAAGTGTAATAAATACAAAAACATGCTTTTCTGGTGGAGGAGTTCGTTTTAACACAATTCAATATGTAAGTGTAATAAATGCAAAAACATGCTTTATTCCACGAGGAGTTCGTTTTAACACAGGTAGGTGAAGTAAATGCAAAAATATGCTTTACTGATCGAGAGGATTTCATTTTAACACAATTCAATATGTAGGTGTACTAAATGCAAAAACATGCTTTACTCGACGTTAGGAGTTCGTTTTAACACAGGTAAGTGTACTAAATTCAAACACATGCTTTACTGGCCGAGAGGAGTTCGTTTTTACACAATTCAATATGTAAGTGTAAAAAATGCAAAAACATGCTTTTCTGGTGGAGGAATTCATTTAACACATATAGGTGAATTAAATTCAAACACATGCTTTACTGGGTGAGAGGAGTTCGTTTTAACACAAGTAGGTGAACTAAATGCAAAAACATGCTTTACTGATCGAGAGGAGTTCGTTTTAACACAAGGAGGTGAAGTAAATGCAAAAACGTGCTTTATTGGGCGAGAGGAGTTCATTTTAACACAATTCAATATGTAGGTGTACTAAATGCAAAAACATGCTTTTCTGGTGGAGGAGTTCATTTAACACAAATAGGTGAATTAAATTCAAACACATGCTTTACTGGGTGAGAGGAGTTCGTTTTAACACAAGTAGGTGTACTAAATGCAAAACATGCTTTACTGATCGAGAGGAGTTCGTTTTAACACAAGTAGGTGAAGTAAATGCAAAAACGTGCTTTATTGGGCGAAAGGAGTTCATTTTAACACAATTCAATATGTAGGTGTACTAAATGCAAAAACATGCTTTACTGGGCGAGAGGAGTTTGTTTTAACACAGGTAGGTGTACTAACTGCAAAAACATGCTTTACTGGATGAGAGGAGTTCGTTTTAACACAAGTAGATGAACTAAATGCAAAAACTATTATCGTGCTATTTTACACAGGTCCGCGGTCATATTTTTTTCATGAACATTTTTTTCATGATATTTTCGACATTTTTTTCATGTTATTTTCGACATTTTTTTCATGTTATTTTCGACAGGTCCGAGGTCATCGTTTTTTCATGAAAATGACAACAGGTCTGCTATCATCGTTTTTCATAAAAAATTTCAGACATTTTTTTCATGTTATTTTCGAAAGGTCCGCAGTCATTATTTTTTTCATGAAAATGAGAAAAAGTCCCCGGTCATCGTTTTTACATGAAAATTTCAGAATATTTTTTCATTATATTTTCTACAGGTCCGCGGTCATCGTTTTTTCATGAAAAGTTTTTCATGATATTTTAGACTGGTCCGCGGTCATTTTCTTTTTCATGAAAATGACAACAGGTCCCTGGTCATCATTTTTTCATACAAATTTTTTCTTGCTATTTTGGAATTGTTCGCTGTCATCGTGATGAAAATTTCAGACATTTATTTCATGATATTTTAAACAGGTCCGCAGTCATCGTTTTTTCATGAAAAATTCAGACATTTTTTTCATGATATTTTACACAGGTCTGTGGACATGGTTTTTTCATGAAAATTTCAGACATTTCTTTCATGATATTCTCGACAGGTCATCTTTTTTTCATTAAAAATTCAGACATTTTTTTCATGATATTTTACACAGGTCCGCGGTCATCTTTTTTTCATGAAAAATTCAGATATTTTTTTCATGATATTTTACACAGGTCTGCGGACGGTTTTTTCATGAAAATGTCATACATTTTTTCATGATATTTTCGACAGGTCTGCGGTCATCGTTTTTTTATGAAAATGTTTTCATGATATTTTCGACAGGTCCGCGATCATCGTTTTTTCATGAACATTTTACATGCTATTTTGGAATCGTTCGCTGTCATCGTTTTTTCATGAAAATTTCAGACATTTTTTTCATGATATTTTCGACATTTTTTTCATGATATTTTCGACAGGTCTGCGGTCATTATTTTTTTCATGAGAATAACAATAGGTCCACGGTAATCGTTTTTTCATGAAAATTTCATACATTTTTTCATGATATTTTCGACAGGACCGCGGTCATCGTTTTTTCATGAAAATTTCATACATTTTGTCATGATATTTTCTACAGGTCCGTGGTCATATTTGTTCATGAAAATTTCATACATTTTTTTCACGATATTTTCGACATGTCCGCGGTCATCATTTTTTCATCATATTTTTGACAGGTCCGCGGTCATCTTTTTTTCATGACATTTTTTTCATGCTATTTTGGACAGGTCCGCGGTCATCGTTGTTTCATGAAAATTTCATACATTTTTTTCATGATATTTTCGACAGGTCTGCGGTCATCGTTTTTTCATGAAAATTTCATACATTTTGTCATGATATTTTCTACAGGTCCTCGGTCATTTTTTTTTTCATGAAAAATTCAGACATTTCTTTCATGATATTTTACACAAGTCCGCGGACATGGTTTTTTCATGAAAATTTCAGACATTTTTTTCATGTTATTTTCGACAGTTCCTCGTTCATTTTTTTTCAAGAAAATTTCAGACATTTTTTTCATGATTTTTTGAAAAGGTCCGCGGTCATTGTTTTTTCATGAAATGTTTTCATGCTATTTTGGAATCGTTCGCTGTCATCGTTTTTTCATGAAAATTTCAGACATTTTTTTCATGATATTTTCAACATTTTTTTCATGATATTTTCGACAGGTCTGCGGTCATTATTTTTTTCATGAGAATAACAATAGGTCCACGGTAATCGTTTTTTCATGAAAATTTCATACATTTTTTCATGATATTTTCGACAGGACCGCGGTCATCGTTTTTTCATGAAAATTTCATACATTTTGTCATGATATTTTCTACAGGTGCGTGGTCATATTTGTTCATGAAAATTTCATACATTTTTTTCACGATATTTTCGACATGTCCGCGGTCATCATTTTTTCATCATATTTTTGACAGGTCCGCGGTCATCTTTTTTTCATGACATTTTTTTCATGCTATTTTGGACAGGTCCGCGGTCATCGTTTTTTCATGAAAATTTCATACATTTTTTTCATGATATTTTACCCAGATCCGCGGTCATTGTTTTTTCATGAAATTTTTTCATGATATTTTCGACAGGTCCTCGGTCATCGTTTTTTCATGAAAAATTCAGACATTTTTTTCATGATATTTTCAACAGGTCCTCGGTCATCGTTTTTTCATGAAAAATTCAGACATTTTTTTCATGATATTTTACACAGGTCTGTGGACATGGTTTTTTCATGAAAATTTCAGACATTTTTTTCATGATATTTTACACAGGTCCGCGGTCATCTTATTTTCATGAAATTTTTTTCATGCTATTTTGGACAAGTCCGCAGTCATCGTTTTTTCATGAAAATTTCAGACATTTTTTAATGATATTTGCTACAGGTCCGCAGTCGTTTTATCATGAACATTTTTTCATGATATTTTACACAGGTCCGCGGTAATCGTTTTTTCATGAAAATTTCAGACATTTTTTCATGATATTTTCGACAGGACCGCGGTCATTGTTTTTTAATGAAAATGACAACAGGTTTGTGGTCATCGTTTTTTCATGAAAATTTCAGACATATTTTTCATGATATTCTCGACAGGTCATCTTTTTTTCATTAAAAATTCAGACATTTTTTTCATGATATTTTACAAAGGTCCACGTTCATCTTTTTTTCATGAAAAATTCAGATATTTTTTTCATGATATTTTACACAGGTCTGCGGACATGGTTTTTTCATGAAAATGTCATACATTTTTTCATGATATTTTCGACAGGTCAGCGGTCATCGTTTTTTTATGAAAATGTTTTCATGATATTTTCGACAGGTCCGCGATCATCGTTTTTTCATGAACATTTTTCATGCTATTTTGGAATCGTTCGCTGTCATCGTTTTTTCATGAAAATTTCAGACATTTTTTTCATGATATTTTCGACATTTTTTTCATGATATTTTCGACAGGTCTGCGGTCATTATTTTTTTCATGAGAATAACAATAGGTCCACGGTAATCGTTTTTTCATGAAAATTTCATACATTTTTTCATGATATTTTCGACAGGACCGCGGTCATCGTTTTTTCATGAAAATTTCATACATTTTGTCATGATATTTTCTACAGGTCCGTGGTCATATTTGTTCATGAAAATTTCATACATTTTTTTCACGATATTTTCGACATGTCCGCGGTCATCATTTTTTCATCATATTTTTGACAGGTCCGCGGTCATCTTTTTTTCATGACATTTTTTTCATGCTATTTTGGACAGGTCCGCGGTCATCGTTTTTTCATGAAAATTTCAGACATTTTTTCATGATATTTTCGACAGGACCGCGGTCATTGTTTTATAATGAAAATGACAACAGGTTTGTGGTCATCGTTTTTTCATGAAAATTTCAGACATATTTTTCATGATATTCTCGACAGGTCATCTTTTTTCATTAAAAATTCAGACATTTTTTTCATGATATTTTACACAGGTCCGCGGTCATCTTTTTTTCATGAAAAATTCAGATATTTTTTTCATGATATTTTACACAGGTCTGCGGACATGGTTTTTTCATGAAAATGTCATACATTTTTTCATGATATTTTCGACAGGTCTGCGGTCATCGTTTTTTTATGAAAATGTTTTCATGATATTTTCGACAGGTCCGCGATCATCGTTTTTTCATGAACATTTTTCATGCTATTTTGGAATCGTTCGCTGTCATCGTTTTTTCATGAAAATTTCAGACATTTTTTTCATGATATTTTCGACATTTTTTTCATGATATTTTCGACAGGTCCGCGGTCATTATTTTTTTCATGAGAATAACAATAGGTCCACGGTAATCGTTTTTTCATGAAAATTTCATACATTTTTTCATGATATTTTCGACAGGACCGCGGTCATGGTTTTTTCATGAAAATTTCATACATTTTGTCATGATATTTTCTACAGGTCCGTGGTCATATTTGTTCATGAAAATTTCATACATTTTTTTCACGATATTTTCGACATGTCCGCGGTCATCATTTTTTCATCATATTTTTGACAGGTCCGCGGTCATCTTTTTTTCATGACATTTTTTTCATGCTATTTTGGACAGGTCCGCGGTCATCGTTGTTTCATGAAAATTTCATACATTTTCATGATATTTTACACAGATCCGCGGTCATTGTTTTTTCATGAAATTTTTTCATGATATTTTCGACAGGTCCGCGGTCATTATTTTTTTCATGAGAATGACAACAGGTCCACGGTAATCGTTTTTTCATGAAATTTTCAGACATTTTTTCATGATATTTTCGACAGGACCGCGGTCATCGTTTTTTCATGAAAATTTCATACATTTTTTCATGATATTTTCGACAGGACCGCGGTCATCGTTTTTTCATGAAAAATTCAGACATTTTTTTCATGATATTTTCGACAGGACCGCGGTCATCGTTTTTTCATGAAAATTTCATACATTTTGTCATGATATTTTCTACAGGTCCTCGGTCATTTTTTTTTCATGAAAAATTCAGACATTTCTTTCATGATATTTTACACAAGTCCGTGGACATGGTTTTTTCATGAAAATTTCAGACATTTTTTTCATGTTATTTTCGACAGTTCCTCGTTCATTTTTTTTCAAGAAAATATCAGACATTTTTTTCATGATTTTTTGAAAAGGTCCGCGGTCATTGTTTTTTCATGAAATATTTTCATGCTATTTTGGAATCGTTCGCTGTCATCGTTTTTTCATGAAAATTTCAGACATTTTTTTCATGATATTTTCTACAGGTCTGCGGTCATCTTTTATTCATGAAAAGAACAACAGGTCTGCGGTCATCATTTTTCATGAAAATTTTAGACATTTTTTTCATGATATTTTCGACAGGTCCGCTGTCATTATTTTTTTCATGTAAATGAAAACAGGTCCGCGGTCATTTTTTTTTCATGAACATTTTAGACAATTTTTTCATGATATTTTCGACAGGTCCATTGTCATTTTTCTTTCTTAAAAATGACAACAGGTCCATGGTCATTTTTTTTTCATGAAAATTTCAGAAATTTCTTGATATTTTTGACAGGACCGCGGTTATCGTCTTTTCTGGGCGAGAGGAGTTTTTTTTTTAACAAAATTCAATATGTAGGTGTACTAAATGCAAAAACATGCCTTACTGGGTGAGAGGAGTTGGTTTTAACACAAGTAGGTTAACTAAATGCAAAAACATGCTTTACTGGTTGAGAGGAGTTCGTTTTAACACAGGTAGGTGTACTAACTGAAAAAAACATGCTTTTCTGGTCGAGAGGAGTTCGTTTTAACACAATTCAATATGTAAGTGTAATAAATACAAAAACATGCTTTTCTGGTGGAGGAGTTCGTTTTAACACAATTCAATATGTAAGTGTAATAAATGCAAAAACATGCTTTATTCCACGAGGAGTTCGTTTTTACACAGGTAGGTGAAGTAAATGCAAAAATATGCTTTACTGATCGAGAGGATTTCATTTTAACACAATTCAATATGTAGGTGTACTAAATGCAAAAACATGCTTTACTCGACGTTAGGAGTTCGTTTTAACACAGGTAAGTGTACTAAATTCAAACACATGCTTTACTGGCCGAGAGGAGTTCGTTTTTACACAATTCAATATGTAAGTGTAAAAAATGCAAAAACATGCTTTACTCGACGAGAAGAGTTCGTTTTAACACAAGTAGTTGTACTAAATGCAAAAACATGCTTTACTGGGCAAGAGGAGTTCGTTTTAACACAATTCAATATGTAAGTGTAATAAATGCAAAAACATGCTTTATTCCACGAGGAGTTCGTTTTAACACAGGTAGGTGAAGTAAATGCAAAAACATGCTTTACTGATCGAGAGGATTTCATTTTAACACAATTCAATATGTAGGTGTACTAAATGCAAAAACATGCTTTACTCGACGTTAGGAGTTCGTTTTAACACAGGTAAGTTAAATGCAAAAACATGCTTTACTCGACGAGAGGAGTTCGTTTTAACACAATTCAATATGTAAGTGTAAAAAATGCAAAAACATGCTTTTCTGGTGGAGGAATTCATTTAACACATATAGGTGAATTAAATTCAAACACATGCTTTACTGGGTGAGAGGAGTTCGTTTTAACACAAGTAGGTGAAGTAAATGCAAAAACGTGCTTTATTGGGCGAGAGGAGTTCATTTTAATACAATTCAATATGTAGGTGTACTAAATGCAAAAACATGCTTTTCTGGTGGAGGAGTTCATTTAACACAAATAGGTGAATTAAATTCAAACACATGCTTTACTGGGTGAGAGGAGTTCGTTTTAACACAAGTAGGTGTACTAAATGCAAAACATGCTTTACTGATCGAGAGGAGTTCGTTTTTACACAATTCAATATGTAAGTGTAAAAAATGCAAAAACATGCTTTACTCGACGAGAAGAGTTCGTTTTAACACAAGTAGTTGTACTAAATGCAAAAACATGCTTTACTGGGCAAGAGGAGTTCGTTTTAACACAATTCAATATGTAAGTGTAATAAATGCAAAAACATGCTTTATTCCACGAGGAGTTCGTTTTAACACAGGTAGGTGAAGTAAATGCAAAAACATGCTTTACTGATCGAGAGGATTTCATTTTAACACAATTCAATATGTAGGTGTACTAAATGCAAAAACATGCTTTACTGGGCGAGAGGAGTTTGTTTTAACACAGGTAGGTGTACTAACTGCAAAAACATGCTTTACTGGATGAGAGGAGTTCGTTTTAACACAAGTAGATGAACTAAATGCAAAAACTATTATCGTGCTATTTTACACAGGTCCGCGGTCATATTTTTTTCATGAACATTTTTTTCATGATATTTTCGACATTTTTTTCATGTTATTTTCGACATTTTTTTCATGTTATTTTCGACAGGTCCGAGGTCATCGTTTTTTCATGAAAATGACAACAGGTCTGCTATCATCGTTTTTCATAAAAAATTTCAGACATTTTTTTCATGTTATTTTCGAAAGGTCCGCAGTCATTATTTTTTTCATGAAAATGAGAAAAAGTCCCCGGTCATCGTTTTTACATGAAAATTTCAGAATATTTTTTCATGATAATTTCGACAGGCCATCATGTAGACATTTTTTTCATTATATTTTCTACAGGTCCGCGGTCATCGTTTTTTCATGAAAAGTTTTTCATGATATTTTCGACTGGTCCGCGGTCATTGTTTTTTCATGAAAACTTCATACATTTTTTTCATGATATTTTATACAGGTCCGCGGTCATTTTCTTTTTCATGAAAATGACAACAGGTCCCTGGTCATCATTTTTTCATACAAATTTTTTCTTGCTATTTTGGAATTGTTCGCTGTCATCGTTTTTTCATGAAAATTTCAGACATTTCTTTCATGATATTTTAAACAGGTCCGCAGTCATCGTTTTTTCATGAAAAATTCAGACATTTTTTTCATGATATTTTACACAGGTCTGTGGACATGGTTTTTTCATGAAAATTTCAGACATTTCTTTCATGATATTTTACACAGGTCCGCGGTCATCTTATTTTCATGAAATTTTTTTCATGCTATTTTGGACAAGTCCGCAGTCATCGTTTTTTCATGAAAATTTCATACATTTTTTCATGATATTTTCGACAGGACCGCGGTCATCGTTTTTTTAATGAAAATTTCATACATTTTGTCATGATATTTTCTACAGGTCCTCGGTCATTTTTTTTTCATGAAAAATTCAGACATTTCTTTCATGATATTTTACACAAGTCCGCGGACATGGTTTTTTCATGAAAATTTCAGACATTTTTTTCATGTTATTTTCGACAGTTCCTCGTTCATTTTTTTTCAAGAAAATTTCAGACATTTTTTTCATGATTTTTTGAAAAGGTCCGCGGTCATTGTTTTTTCATGAAATATTTTCATGCTATTTTGGAATCATTCGCTGTCATCGTTTTTTCATGAAAATTTCAGACATTTTTTTCATGATATTTTACACAGGTCTGTGGACATGGTTTTTTCATGAAAATTTCAGACATTTCTTTCATGATATTTTACACAGGTCCGCGGTCATCTTATTTTCATGAAATTTTTTTCATGCTATTTTGGACAAGTCCGCAGTCATCGTTTTTTCATGAAAATTTCAGACATTTTTTAATGATATTTGCTACAGGTCCGCAGTCGTTTTATCATGAACATTTTTTCATGATATTTTACACAGGTCCGCGGTAATCGTTTTTTCATGAAAATTTCAGACATTTTTTCATGATATTTTCGACAGGACCGCGGTCATTGTTTTATAATGAAAATGACAACAGGTTTGTGGTCATCGTTTTTTCATGAAAATTTCAGACATATTTTTCATGATATTCTCGACAGGTCATCTTTTTTTCATTAAAAATTCAGACATTTTTTTCATGATATTTTACAAAGGTCCGCGGTCATCTTTTTTTCATGAAAAATTCAGATATTTTTTTCATGATATTTTTCACAGGTCTGCGGACATGGTTTTTTCATGAAAATGTCATACATTTTTTCATGATATTTTCGACGGGTCTGCGGTCATCGTTTTTTTATGAAAATGTTTTCATGATATTTTCGACAGGTCCGCGATCATCGTTTTTTCATGAACATTTTACATGCTATTTTGGAATCGTTCGCTGTCATCGTTTTTTCATGAAAATTTCAGACATTTTTTTCATGATATTTTCGACATTTTTTTCATGATATTTTCGACAGGTCCGCGGTCATTATTTTTTTCATGAGAATAACAATAGGTCCACGGTAATCGTTTTTTCATGAAAATTTCATACATTTTTTCATGATATTTTCGACAGGACCGCGGCCATCGTTTTTTCATGAAAATTTCATACATTTTGTCATGATATTTTCTACAGGTCCGTGGTCATATTTGTTCATGAAAATTTCATACATTTTTTTCACGATATTTTCGACATGTCCGCGGTCATCATTTTTTCATCATATTTTTGACAGGTCCGCGGTCATCTTTTTTTCATGACATTTTTTTCATGCTATTTTGGACAGGTCCGCGGTCATCGTTGTTTCATGAAAATTTCATACATTTTTTTCATGATATTTTACACAGATCCGCGGTCATTGTTTTTTCATGAAATTTTTTCATGATATTTTCGACAGGTCCGCAGTCATTATTTTTTTCATGAGAATGACAACAGGTCCACGGTAATCGTTTTTTCATGAAATTTTCAGACATTTTTTCATGATATTTTCGACAGGACCGCGGTCATCGTTTTTTCATGAAAATTTCATACATTTTTTCATGATATTTTCGACAGGACCGCGGTCATCGTTTTTTCATGAAAAATTCAGACATTTTTTTCATGATATTTTCGACAGGACCGCGGTCATCGTTTTTTCATGAAAATTTCATACATTTTGTCATGATATTTTCTACAGGTCCTCGGTCATTTTTTTTTCATGAAAAATTCAGACATTTCTTTCATGATATTTTACACAAGTCCGTGGACATGGTTTTTTCATGAAAATTTCAGACATTTTTTTCATGTTATTTTCGACAGTTCCTCGTTCATTTTTTTTCAAGAAAATATCAGACATTTTTTTCATGATTTTTTGAAAAGGTCCGCGGTCATTGTTTTTTCATGAAATATTTTCATGCTATTTTGGAATCGTTCGCTGTCATCGTTTTTTCATGAAAATTTCAGACATTTTTTTCATGATATTTTCTACAGGTCTGCGGTCATCTTTTATTCATGAAAAGAACAACAGGTCTGCGGTCATCATTTTTCATGAAAATTTTAGACATTTTTTTCATGATATTTTCGACAGGTCCGCTGTCATTATTTTTTTCATGTAAATGAAAACAGGTCCGCGGTCATTTTTTTTTCATGAACATTTTAGACAATTTTTTCATGATATTTTCGACAGGTCCATTGTCATTTTTCTTTCTTAAAAATGACAACAGGTCCATGGTCATTTTTTTTTCATGAAAATTTCAGAAATTTCTTGATATTTTTGACAGGACCGCGGTTATCGTCTTTTCTGGGCGAGAGGAGTTTTTTTTTTAACGAAATTCAATATGTAGGTGTACTAAATGCAAAAACATGCCTTACTGGGTGAGAGGAGTTGGTTTTAACACAAGTAGGTGTACTAACTGAAAAAAACATGCTTTTCTGGTCGAGAGGAGTTCGTTTTAACACAATTCAATATGTAAGTGTAATAAATACAAAAACATGCTTTTCTGGTGGAGGAGTTCGTTTTAACACAATTCAATATGTAAGTGTAATAAATGCAAAAACATGCTTTATTCCACGAGGAGTTCGTTTTAACACAGGTAGGTGAAGTAAATGCAAAAATATGCTTTACTGATCGAGAGGATTTCATTTTAACACAATTCAATATGTAGGTGTACTAAATGCAAAAACATGCTTTACTCGACGTTAGGAGTTCGTTTTAACACAGGTAAGTGTACTAAATTCAAACACATGCTTTACTGGCCGAGAGGAGTTCGTTTTTACACAATTCAATATGTAAGTGTAAAAAATGCAAAAACATGCTTTACTCGACGAGAAGAGTTCGTTTTAACACAAGTAGTTGTACTAAATGCAAAAACATGCTTTACTGGGCAAGAGGAGTTCGTTTTAACACAATTCAATATGTAAGTGTAATAAATGCAAAAACATGCTTTATTCCACGAGGAGTTCGTTTTAACACAGGTAGGTGAAGTAAATGCAAAAACATGCTTTACTGATCGAGAGGATTTCATTTTAACACAATTCAATATGTAGGTGTACTAAATGCAAAAACATGCTTTACTCGACGTTAGGAGTTCGTTTTAACACAGGTAAGTGTACTAAATGCAAAAACATGCTTTACTCGACGAGAGGAGTTCGTTTTAACACAATTCAATATGTAAGTGTAAAAAATGCAAAAACATGCTTTTCTGGTGGAGGAATTCATTTAACACATATAGGTGAATTAAATTCAAACACATGCTTTACTGGGTGAGAGGAGTTCGTTTTAACACAAGTAGGTGAAGTAAATGCAAAAACGTGCTTTATTGGGCGAGAGGAGTTCATTTTAATACAATTCAATATGTAGGTGTACTAAATGCAAAAACATGCTTTTCTGGTGGAGGAGTTCATTTAACACAAATAGGTGAATTAAATTCAAACACATGCTTTACTGGGTGAGAGGAGTTCGTTTTAACACAAGTAGGTGTACTAAATGCAAAACATGCTTTACTGATCGAGAGGAGTTCGTTTTAACACAATTCAATATGTAAGTGTAAAAAATGCAAAAACATGCTTTACTCGACGAGAAGAGTTCGTTTTAACACAAGTAGTTGTACTAAATGCAAAAACATGCTTTACTGGGCAAGAGGAGTTCGTTTTAACACAATTCAATATGTAAGTGTAATAAATGCAAAAACATGCTTTATTCCACGAGGAGTTCGTTTTAACACAGGTAGGTGAAGTAAATGCAAAAACATGCTTTACTGATCGAGAGGATTTCATTTTAACACAATTCAATATGTAGGTGTACTAAATGCAAAAACATGCTTTACTGGGCGAGAGGAGTTTGTTTTAACACAGGTAGGTGTACTAACTGCAAAAACATGCTTTACTGGATGAGAGGAGTTCGTTTTAACACAAGTAGATGAACTAAATGCAAAAACTATTATCGTGCTATTTTACACAGGTCCGCGGTCATATTTTTTTCATGAACATTTTTTTCATGATATTTTCGACATTTTTTTCATGTTATTTTCGACATTTTTTTCATGTTATTTTCGACAGGTCCGAGGTCATCGTTTTTTCATGAAAATGACAACAGGTCTGCTATCATCGTTTTTCATAAAAAATTTCAGACATTTTTTTCATGTTATTTTCGAAAGGTCCGCAGTCATTATTTTTTTCATGAAAATGAGAAAAAGTCCCCGGTCATCGTTTTTACATGAAAATTTCAGAATATTTTTTCATGATAATTTCGACAGGCCATCATGTAGACATTTTTTTCATTATATTTTCTACAGGTCCGCGGTCATCGTTTTTTCATGAAAAGTTTTTCATGATATTTTCGACTGGTCCGCGGTCATTGTTTTTTCATGAAAACTTCATACATTTTTTTCATGATATTTTATACAGGTCCGCGGTCATTTTCTTTTTCATGAAAATGACAACAGGTCCCTGGTCATCATTTTTTCATACAAATTTTTTCTTGCTATTTTGGAATTGTTCGCTGTCATCGTTTTTTCATGAAAATTTCAGACATTTCTTTCATGATATTTTAAACAGGTCCGCAGTCATCGTTTTTTCATGAAAAATTCAGACATTTTTTTCATGATATTTTACACAGGTCTGTGGACATGGTTTTTTCATGAAAATTTCAGACATTTCTTTCATGATATTTTACACAGGTCCGCGGTCATCTTATTTTCATGAAATTTTTTTCATGCTATTTTGGACAAGTCCGCAGTCATCGTTTTTTCATGAAAATTTCATACATTTTTTCATGATATTTTCGACAGGACCGCGGTCATCGTTTTTTTAATGAAAATTTCATACATTTTGTCATGATATTTTCTACAGGTCCTCGGTCATTTTTTTTTCATGAAAAATTCAGACATTTCTTTCATGATATTTTACACAAGTCCGCGGACATGGTTTTTTCATGAAAATTTCAGACATTTTTTTCATGTTATTTTCGACAGTTCCTCGTTCATTTTTTTTCAAGAAAATTTCAGACATTTTTTTCATGATTTTTTGAAAAGGTCCGCGGTCATTGTTTTTTCATGAAATATTTTCATGCTATTTTGGAATCGTTCGCTGTCATCGTTTTTTCATGAAAATTTCAGACATTTTTTTCATGATATTTTACACAGGTCTGTGGACATGGTTTTTTCATGAAAATTTCAGACATTTTTTTCATGATATTTTACACAGGTCCGCGGTCATCTTATTTTTATGAAATTTTTTTCATGCTATTTTGGACAAGTCCGCAGTCATCGTTTTTTCATGAAAATTTCAGACATTTTTTAATGATATTTGCTACAGGTCCGCAGTCGTTTTATCATGAACATTTTTTCATGATATTTTACACAGGTCCGCGGTAATCGTTTTTTCATGAAAATTTCAGACATTTTTTCATGATATTTTCGACAGGACCGCGGTCATTGTTTTATAATGAAAATGACAACAGGTTTGTGGTCATCGTTTTTTCATGAAAATTTCAGACATATTTTTCATGATATTCTCGACAGGTCATCTTTTTTTCATTAAAAATTCAGACATTTTTTTCATGATATTTTACACAGGTCCGCGGTCATCTTTTTTTCATGAAAAATTCAGATATTTTTTTCATGATATTTTTCACAGGTCTGCGGACATGGTTTTTTCATGAAAATGTCATACATTTTTTCATGATATTTTCGACAGGTCTGCGGTCATCGTTTTTTTATGAAAATGTTTTCATGATATTTTCGACAGGTCATGAACATTTTACATGCTATTTTGGAATCGTTCGCTGTCATCGTTTTTTCATGAAAATTTCAGACATTTTTTTCATGATATTTTCGACATTTTTTTCATGATATTTTCGACAGGTCCGCGGTCATTATTTTTTTCATGAGAATAACAATAGGTCCACGGTAATCGTTTTTTCATGAAAATTTCATACATTTTTTCATGATATTTTCGACAGGACCGCGGCCATCGTTTTTTCATGAAAATTTCATACATTTTGTCATGATATTTTCTACAGGTCCGTGGTCATATTTGTTCATGAAAATTTCATACATTTTTTTCACGATATTTTCGACATGTCCGCGGTCATCATTTTTTCATCATATTTTTGACAGGTCCGCGGTCATCTTTTTTTCATGACATTTTTTTCATGCTATTTTGGACAGGTCCGCGGTCATCGTTGTTTCATTAAAATTTCATACATTTTTTTCATGATATTTTACACAGATCCGCGGTCATTGTTTTTTCATGAAATTTTTTCATGATATTTTCGACAGGTCCGCGGTCATTATTTTTTTCATGAGAATGACAACAGGTCCACGGTAATCGTTTTTTCATGAAAATTTCAGACATTTTTTCATGATATTTTCGACAGGACCGCGGTCATCGTTTTTTCATGAAAATTTCATACATTTTTTCATGATATTTTCGACAGGACCGCGGTCATCGTTTTGTCATGAAAAATTCAGACATTTTTTTCATGATATTTTCGACAGGACCGCGGTCATCGTTTTTTCATGAAAATTTCATACATTTTGTCATGATATTTTCTACAGGTCCTCGGTCATTTTTTTTTCATGAAAAATTCAGACATTTCTTTCATGATATTTTACACAAGTCCGTGGACATGGTTTTTTCATGAAAATTTCAGACATTTTTTTCATGTTATTTTCGACAGTTCCTCGTTCATTTTTTTTTCAAGAAAATTTCAGACATTTTTTTCATGATTTTTTGAAAAGGTCCGCGGTCATTGTTTTTTCATGAAATATTTTCATGCTATTTTGGAATCGTTCGCTGTCATCGTTTTTTCATGAAAATTTCAGACATTTTTTTCATGATATTTTCTACAGGTCTGCGGTCATCTTTTATTCATGAAAAGAACAACAGGTCTGCGGTCATCATTTTTACATGAAAATTTCAGAATATTTTTTCATGATAATTTCGACAGGCCATCATGTAGACATTTTTTTCATTATATTTTCTACAGGTCCGCGGTCATCGTTTTTTCATGAAAAGTTTTTCATGATATTTTCGACTGGTCCGCGGTCATTGTTTTTTCATGAAAACTTCATACATTTTTTTCATGATATTTTATACAGGTCCGCGGTCATTTTCTTTTTCATGAAAATGACAACAGGTCCCTGGTCATCATTTTTTCATACAAATTTTTTCTTGCTATTTTGGAATTGTTCGCTGTCATCGTTTTTTCATGAAAATTTCAGACATTTATTTCATGATATTTTAAACAGGTCCGCAGTCATCGTTTTTTCATGAAAATTTCAGACATTTTTTTCATGATATTTTACACAGGTCTGTGGACATGGTTTTTTCATGAAAATTTCAGACATTTCTTTCATGATATTTTACACAGGTCCGCGGTCATCTTATTTTCATGAAATTTTTTTCATGCTATTTTGGACAAGTCCGCAGTCATCGTTTTTTCATGAAAATTTCAGACATTTTTTAATGATATTTGCTACAGGTCCGCAGTCGTTTTATCATGAACATTTTTTCATGATATTTTACACAGGTCCGCGGTAATCGTTTTTTCATGAAAATTTCAGACATTTTTTCATGATATTTTCGACAGGACCGCGGTCATTGTTTTATAATGAAAATGACAACAGGTTTGTGGTCATCGTTTTTTCATGAAAATTTCAGACATATTTTTCATGATATTCTCGACAGGTCATCTTTTTTTCATTAAAAATTCAGACATTTTTTTCATGATATTTTACAAAGGTCTGCGGACATGGTTTTTTCATGAAAATGTCATACATTTTTTCATGATATTTTCGACGGGTCTGCGGTCATCGTTTTTTTATGAAAATGTTTTCATGATATTTTCGACAGGTCCGCGATCATCGTTTTTTCATGAACATTTTACATGCTATTTTGGAATCGTTCGCTGTCATCGTTTTTTCATGAAAATTTCAGACATTTTTTTCATGATATTTTCGACATTTTTTTCATGATATTTTCGACAGGTCCGCGGTCATTATTTTTTTCATGAGAATAACAATAGGTCCACGGTAATCGTTTTTTCATGAAAATTTCATACATTTTTTCATGATATTTTCGACAGGACCGCGGCCATCGTTTTTTCATGAAAATTTCATACATTTTGTCATGATATTTTCTACAGGTCCGTGGTCATATTTGTTCATGAAAATTTCATACATTTTTTTCACGATATTTTCGACATGTCCGCGGTCATCATTTTTTCATCATATTTTTGACAGGTCCGCGGTCATCTTTTTTTCATGACATTTTTTTCATGCTATTTTGGACAGGTCCGCGGTCATCGTTGTTTCATGAAAATTTCATACATTTTTTTCATGATATTTTACACAGATCCGCGGTCATTGTTTTTTCATGAAATTTTTTCATGATATTTTCGACAGGTCCGCGGTCATTATTTTTTTCATGAGAATGACAACAGGTCCACGGTAATCGTTTTTTCATGAAATTTTCAGACATTTTTTCATGATATTTTCGACAGGACCGCGGTCATCGTTTTTTCATGAAAATTTCATACATTTTTTCATGATATTTTCGACAGGACCGCGGTCATCGTTTTTTCATGAAAAATTCAGACATTTTTTTCATGATATTTTCGACAGGACCGCGGTCATCGTTTTTTCATGAAAATTTCATACATTTTGTCATGATATTTTCTACAGGTCCTCGGTCATTTTTTTTTCATGAAAAATTCAGACATTTCTTTCATGATATTTTACACAAGTCCGCGGACATGGTTTTTTCATGAAAATTTCAGACATTTTTTTCATGTTATTTTCGACAGTTCCTCGTTCATTTTTTTTCAAGAAAATTTCAGACATTTTTTTCATGATTTTTTGAAAAGGTCCGCGGTCATTGTTTTTTCATGAAATATTTTCATGCTATTTTGGAATCATTCGCTGTCATCGTTTTTTCATGAAAATTTCAGACATTTTTTTCATGATATTTTACACAGGTCTGTGGACATGGTTTTTTCATGAAAATTTCAGACATTTTTTTCATGATATTTTACACAGGTCCGCGGTCATCTTATTTTTATGAAATTTTTTTCATGCTATTTTGGACAAGTCCGCAGTCATCGTTTTTTCATGAAAATTTCAGACATTTTTTAATGATATTTGCTACAGGTCCGCAGTCGTTTTATCATGAACATTTTTTCATGATATTTTACACAGGTCCGCGGTAATCGTTTTTTCATGAAAATTTCAGACATTTTTTCATGATATTTTCGACAGGACCGCGGTCATTGTTTTATAATGAAAATGACAACAGGTTTGTGGTCATCGTTTTTTCATGAAAATTTCAGACATATTTTTCATGATATTCTCGACAGGTCATCTTTTTTTCATTAAAAATTCAGACATTTTTTTCATGATATTTTACACAGGTCCGCGGTCATCTTTTTTTCATGAAAAATTCAGATATTTTTTTCATGATATTTTTCACAGGTCTGCGGACATGGTTTTTTCATGAAAATGTCATACATTTTTTCATGATATTTTCGACAGGTCTGCGGTCATCGTTTTTTTTATGAAAATGTTTTCATGATATTTTCGACAGGTCCGCGATCATCGTTTTTTTCATGAACATTTTACATGCTATTTTGGAATCGTTCGCTGTCATCGTTTTTTCATGAAAATTTCAGACATTTTTTTCATGATATTTTCGACATTTTTTTCATGATATTTTCGACAGGTCCGCGGTCATTATTTTTTTCATGAGAATAACAATAGGTCCACGGTAATCGTTTTTTCATGAAAATTTCATACATTTTTTCATGATATTTTCGACAGGACCGCGGCCATCGTTTTTTCATGAAAATTTCATACATTTTGTCATGATATTTTCTACAGGTCCGTGGTCATATTTGTTCATGAAAATTTCATACATTTTTTTCACGATATTTTCGACATGTCCGCGGTCATCATTTTTTCATCATATTTTTGACAGGTCCGCGGTCATCTTTTTTTCATGACATTTTTTTCATGCTATTTTGGACAGGTCCGCGGTCATCGTTGTTTCATTAAAATTTCATACATTTTTTTCATGATATTTTACACAGATCCGCGGTCATTGTTTTTTCATGAAATTTTTTCATGATATTTTCGACAGGTCCGCGGTCATTATTTTTTTCATGAGAATGACAACAGGTCCCTGGTCATCATTTTTTCATACAAATTTTTTCTTGCTATTTTGGAATTGTTCGCTGTCATCGTTTTTTCATGAAAATTTCAGACATTTATTTCATGATATTTTAAACAGGTCCGCAGTCATCGTTTTTTCATGAAAATTTCAGACATTTTTTTCATGATATTTTACACAGGTCTGTGGACATGGTTTTTTCATGAAAATTTCAGACATTTCTTTCATGATATTTTACACAGGTCCGCGGTCATCTTATTTTCATGAAATTTTTTTCATGCTATTTTGGACAAGTCCGCAGTCATCGTTTTTTCATGAAAATTTCAGACATTTTTTAATGATATTTGCTACAGGTCCGCAGTCGTTTTATCATGAACATTTTTTCATGATATTTTACACAGGTCCGCGGTAATCGTTTTTTCATGAAAATTTCAGACATTTTTTCATGATATTTTCGACAGGACCGCGGTCATTGTTTTATAATGAAAATGACAACAGGTTTGTGGTCATCGTTTTTTCATGAAAATTTCAGACATATTTTTCATGATATTCTCGACAGGTCATCTTTTTTTCATTAAAAATTCAGACATTTTTTTCATGATATTTTACAAAGGTCTGCGGACATGGTTTTTTCATGAAAATGTCATACATTTTTTCATGATATTTTCGACGGGTCTGCGGTCATCGTTTTTTTATGAAAATGTTTTCATGATATTTTCGACAGGTCCGCGATCATCGTTTTTTCATGAACATTTTACATGCTATTTTGGAATCGTTCGCTGTCATCGTTTTTTCATGAAAATTTCAGACATTTTTTTCATGATATTTTCGACATTTTTTTCATGATATTTTCGACAGGTCCGCGGTCATTATTTTTTTCATGAGAATAACAATAGGTCCACGGTAATCGTTTTTTCATGAAAATTTCATACATTTTTTCATGATATTTTCGACAGGACCGCGGCCATCGTTTTTTCATGAAAATTTCATACATTTTGTCATGATATTTTCTACAGGTCCGTGGTCATATTTGTTCATGAAAATTTCATACATTTTTTTCACGATATTTTCGACATGTCCGCGGTCATCATTTTTTCATCATATTTTTGACAGGTCCGCGGTCATCTTTTTTTCATGACATTTTTTTCATGCTATTTTGGACAGGTCCGCGGTCATCGTTGTTTCATGAAAATTTCATACATTTTTTTCATGATATTTTACACAGATCCGCGGTCATTGTTTTTTCATGAAATTTTTTCATGATATTTTCGACAGGTCCGCGGTCATTATTTTTTTCATGAGAATGACAACAGGTCCACGGTAATCGTTTTTTCATGAAATTTTCAGACATTTTTTCATGATATTTTCGACAGGACCGCGGTCATCGTTTTTTCATGAAAATTTCATACATTTTTTCATGATATTTTCGACAGGACCGCGGTCATCGTTTTTTCATGAAAAATTCAGACATTTTTTTCATGATATTTTCGACAGGACCGCGGTCATCGTTTTTTCATGAAAATTTCATACATTTTGTCATGATATTTTCTACAGGTCCTCGGTCATTTTTTTTTCATGAAAAATTCAGACATTTCTTTCATGATATTTTACACAAGTCCGTGGACATGGTTTTTTCATGAAAATTTCAGACATTTTTTTCATGTTATTTTCGACAGTTCCTCGTTCATTTTTTTTCAAGAAAATATCAGACATTTTTTTCATGATTTTTTGAAAAGGTCCGCGGTCATTGTTTTTTCATGAAATATTTTCATGCTATTTTGGAATCGTTCGCTGTCATCGTTTTTTCATGAAAATTTCAGACATTTTTTTCATGATATTTTCTACAGGTCTGCGGTCATCTTTTATTCATGAAAAGAACAACAGGTCTGCGGTCATCATTTTTCATGAAAATTTTAGACATTTTTTTCATGATATTTTCGACAGGTCCGCTGTCATTATTTTTTTCATGTAAATGAAAACAGGTCCGCGGTCATTTTTTTTTCATGAACATTTTAGACAATTTTTTCATGATATTTTCGACAGGTCCATTGTCATTTTTCTTTCTTAAAAATGACAACAGGTCCATGGTCATTTTTTTTTCATGAAAATTTCAGAAATTTCTTGATATTTTTGACAGGACCGCGGTTATCGTCTTTTCTGGGCGAGAGGAGTTTTTTTTTTAACGAAATTCAATATGTAGGTGTACTAAATGCAAAAACATGCCTTACTGGGTGAGAGGAGTTGGTTTTAACACAAGTAGGTTAACTAAATGCAAAAAACATGCTTTACTGGGCGAGAGGAGTTCGTTTTAACACAATTCAATATGTAAGTGTAATAAATGCAAAAACATGCTTTTCTGGTGGAGGAGTTCGTTTTAACACAATTCAATATGTAAGTGTAATAAATGCAAAAACATGCTTTATTCCACGAGGAGTTCGTTTTAACACAGGTAGGTGAAGTAAATGCAAAAATATGCTTTACTGATCGAGAGGATTTCATTTTAACACAATTCAATATGTAGGTGTACTAAATGCAAAAACATGCTTTACTCGACGTTAGGAGTTCGTTTTAACACAGGTAAGTGTACTAAATTCAAACACATGCTTTACTGGCCGAGAGGAGTTCGTTTTTACACAATTCAATATGTAAGTGTAAAAAATGCAAAAACATGCTTTACTCGACGAGAAGAGTTCGTTTTAACACAAGTAGTTGTACTAAATGCAAAAACATGCTTTACTGGGCAAGAGGAGTTCGTTTTAACACAATTCAATATGTAAGTGTAATAAATGCAAAAACATGCTTTATTCCACGAGGAGTTCGTTTTAACACAGGTAGGTGAAGTAAATGCAAAAACATGCTTTACTGATCGAGAGGATTTCATTTTAACACAATTCAATATGTAGGTGTACTAAATGCAAAAACATGCTTTACTCGACGTTAGGAGTTCGTTTTAACACAGGTAAGTGTACTAAATGCAAAAACATGCTTTACTCGACGAGAGGAGTTCGTTTTTACACAATTCAATATGTAAGTGTAAAAAATGCAAAAACATGCTTTTCTGGTGGAGGAATTCATTTAACACATATAGGTGAATTAAATTCAAACACATGCTTTACTGGGTGAGAGGAGTTCGTTTTAACACAAGTAGGTGAAGTAAATGCAAAAACGTGCTTTATTGGGCGAGAGGAGTTCATTTTAACACAATTCAATATGTAGGTGTACTAAATGCAAAAACATGCTTTTCTGGTGGAGGAGTTCATTTAACACAAATAGGTGAAGTAAATGCAAAAACGTGCTTTATTGGGCGAGAGGAGTTCATTTTAATACAATTCAATATGTAGGTGTACTAAATGCAAAAACATGCTTTTCTGGTGGAGGAGTTCATTTAACACAAATAGGTGAATTAAATTCAAACACATGCTTTACTGGGTGAGAGGAGTTCGTTTTAACACAAGTAGGTGTACTAAATGCAAAACATGCTTTACTGATCGAGAGGAGTTCGTTTTAACACAAGTAGGTGAAGTAAATGCAAAAACGTGCTTTATTGGGCGAGAGGAGTTCATTTTAACACAATTCAATATGTAGGTGTACTAAATGCAAAAACATGCTTTTCTGGTGGAGGAGTTCATTTAACACAAATAGGTGAATTAAATTCAAACACATGCTTTACTGGGTGAGAGGAGTTCGTTTTAACACAAGTAGGTGTACTAAATGCAAAACATGCTTTACTGATCGAGAGGAGTTCGTTTTAACACAAGTAGGTGAAGTAAATGCAAAAACGTGCTTTATTGGGCGAAAGGAGTTCATTTTAACACAATTCAATATGTAGGTGTACTAAATGCAAAAACATGCTTTACTGGGCGAGAGGAGTTTGTTTTAACACAGGTAGGTGTACTAAATGCAAAACATGCTTTACTGATCGAGAGGAGTTCGTTTTAACACAATTCAATATGTAAGTGTAAAAAATGCAAAAACATGCTTTACTCGACGAGAAGAGTTCGTTTTAACACAAGTAGTTGTACTAAATGCAAAAACATGCTTTACTGGGCAAGAGGAGTTCGTTTTAACACAATTCAATATGTAAGTGTAATAAATGCAAAAACATGCTTTATTCCACGAGGAGTTCGTTTTAACACAGGTAGGTGAAGTAAATGCAAAAACATGCTTTACTGATCGAGAGGATTTCATTTTAACACAATTCAATATGTAGGTGTACTAAATGCAAAAACATGCTTTACTCGACGTTAGGAGTTCGTTTTAACACAGGTAAGTGTACTAAATGCAAAAACATGCTTTACTCTACGAGAGGAGTTCGTTTTAACACAATTCAATATGTAAGTGTAAAAAATGCAAAAACATGCTTTTCTGGTGGAGGAATTCATTTAACACATATAGGTGAATTAAATTCAAACACATGCTTTACTGGGTGAGAGGAGTTCGTTTTAACACAAGTAGGTGAACTAAATGCAAAAACATGCTTTACTGATCGAGAGGAGTTCGTTTTAACACAAGTAGGTGAAGTAAATGCAAAAACGTGCTTTATTGGGCGAGAGGAGTTCATTTTAACACAATTCAATATGTAGGTGTACTAAATGCAAAAACATGCTTTTCTGGTGGAGGAGTTCATTTAACACAAATAGGTGAATTAAATTCAAACACATGCTTTACTGGGTGAGAGGAGTTCGTTTTAACACAAGTAGGTGTACTAAATGCAAAACATGCTTTACTGATCGAGAGGAGTTCGTTTTAACACAAGTAGGTGAAGTAAATGCAAAAACGTGCTTTATTGGGCGAAAGGAGTTCATTTTAACACAATTCAATATGTAGGTGTACTAAATGCAAAAACATGCTTTACTGGGCGAGAGAAGTTTGTTTTAACACAGGTAGGTGTACTAACTGCAAAAACATGCTTTACTGGATGAGAGGAGTTCGTTTTAACACAAGTAGATGAACTAAATGCAAAAACTATTATCGTGCTATTTTACACAGGTCCGCGGTCATATTTTTTTCATGAACATTTTTTTCATGATATTTTCGACATTTTTTTCATGTTATTTTCGACATTTTTTTCATGTTATTTTCGACAGGTCCGAGGTCATCGTTTTTTCATGAAAATGACAACAGGTCTGCTATCATCGTTTTTCATAAAAAATTTCAGACATTTTTTTCATGTTATTTTCGAAAGGTCCGCAGTCATTATTTTTTTCAAGAAAATGAGAAAAAGTCCCCGGTCATCGTTTTTACATGAAAATTTCAGAATATTTTTTCATTATATTTTCTACAGGTCCGCGGTCATCGTTTTTTCATGAAAAGTTTTTCATGATATTTTCGACTGGTCCGCGGTCATTGTTTTTTCATGAAAACTTCATACATTTTTTTCATGATATTTTATACAGGTCCGCGGTCATTTTCTTTTTCATGAAAATGACAACAGGTCCCTGGTCATCATTTTTTCATACAAATTTTTTCTTGCTATTTTGGAATTGTTCGCTGTCATCGTTTTTTCATGAAAATTTCAGACATTTATTTCATGATATTTTAAACAGGTCCGCAGTCATCGTTTTTTCATGAAAATTTCAGACATTTTTTTCATGATATTTTACACAGGTCTGTGGACATGGTTTTTTCATGAAAATTTCAGACATTTCTTTCATGATATTTTACACAGGTCCGCGGTCATCTTATTTTCATGAAATTTTTTTCATGCTATTTTGGACAAGTCCGCAGTCATCGTTTTTTCATGAAAATTTCAGACATTTTTTAATGATATTTGCTACAGGTCCGCAGTCGTTTTATCATGAACATTTTTTCATGATATTTTACACAGGTCCGCGGTAATCGTTTTTTCATGAAAATTTCAGACATTTTTTCATGATATTTTCGACAGGACCGCGGTCATTGTTTTATAATGAAAATGACAACAGGTTTGTGGTCATCGTTTTTTCATGAAAATTTCAGACATATTTTTCATGATATTCTCGACAGGTCATCTTTTTTTCATTAAAAATTCAGACATTTTTTTCATGATATTTTACACAGGTCCGCGGTCATCTTTTTTTCATGAAAAATTCAGATATTTTTTTCATGATATTTTACACAGGTCTGCGGACATGGTTTTTTCATGAAAATGTCATACATTTTTTCATGATATTTTCGACAGGTCTGCGGTCATCGTTTTTTTTATGAAAATGTTTTCATGATATTTTCGACAGGTCCGCGATCATCGTTTTTTTCATGAACATTTTACATGCTATTTTGGAATCGTTCGCTGTCATCGTTTTTTCATGAAAATTTCAGACATTTTTTTCATGATATTTTCGACATTTTTTTCATGATATTTTCGACAGGTCCGCGGTCATTATTTTTTTCATGAGAATAACAATAGGTCCACGGTAATCGTTTTTTCATGAAAATTTCATACATTTTTTCATGATATTTTCGACAGGACCGCGGCCATCGTTTTTTCATGAAAATTTCATACATTTTGTCATGATATTTTCTACAGGTCCGTGGTCATATTTGTTCATGAAAATTTCATACATTTTTTTCACGATATTTTCGACATGTCCGCGGTCATCATTTTTTCATCATATTTTTGACAGGTCCGCGGTCATCTTTTTTTCATGACATTTTTTTCATGCTATTTTGGACAGGTCCGCGGTCATCGTTGTTTCATGAAAATTTCATACATTTTTTTCATGATATTTTACACAGATCCGCGGTCATTGTTTTTTCATGAAATTTTTTCATGATATTTTCGACAGGTCCGCGGTCATTATTTTTTTCATGAGAATGACAACAGGTCCACGGTAATCGTTTTTTCATGAAATTTTCAGACATTTTTTCATGATATTTTCGACAGGACCGCGGTCATCGTTTTTTCATGAAAATTTCATACATTTTTTCATGATATTTTCGACAGGACCGCGGTCATCGTTTTTTCATGAAAAATTCAGACATTTTTTTCATGATATTTTCGACAGGACCGCGGTCATCGTTTTTTCATGAAAATTTCATACATTTTGTCATGATATTTTCTACAGGTCCTCGGTCATTTTTTTTTCATGAAAAATTCAGACATTTCTTTCATGATATTTTACACAAGTCCGTGGACATGGTTTTTTCATGAAAATTTCAGACATTTTTTTCATGTTATTTTCGACAGTTCCTCGTTCATTTTTTTTCAAGAAAATATCAGACATTTTTTTCATGATTTTTTGAAAAGGTCCGCGGTCATTGTTTTTTCATGAAATATTTTCATGCTATTTTGGAATCGTTCGCTGTCATCATTTTTACATGAAAATTTCAGAATATTTTTTCATGATAATTTCGACAGGCCATCATGTAGACATTTTTTTCATTATATTTTCTACAGGTCCGCGGTCATCGTTTTTTCATGAAAAGTTTTTCATGATATTTTCGACTGGTCCGCGGTCATTGTTTTTTCATGAAAACTTCATACATTTTTTTCATGATATTTTATACAGGTCCGCGGTCATTTTCTTTTTCATGAAAATGACAACAGGTCCCTGGTCATCATTTTTTCATACAAATTTTTTCTTGCTATTTTGGAATTGTTCGCTGTCATCGTTTTTTCATGAAAATTTCAGACATTTATTTCATGATATTTTAAACAGGTCCGCAGTCATCGTTTTTTCATGAAAAATTCAGACATTTTTTTCATGATATTTTACACAGGTCTGTGGACATGGTTTTTTCATGAAAATTTCAGACATTTCTTTCATGATATTTTACACAGGTCCGCGGTCATCTTATTTTCATGAAATTTTTTTCATGCTATTTTGGACAAGTCCGCAGTCATCGTTTTTTCATGAAAATTTCATACATTTTTTCATGATATTTTCGACAGGACCGCGGTCATCGTTTTTTCATGAAAATTTCATACATTTTGTCATGATATTTTCTACAGGTCCTCGGTCATTTTTTTTTCATGAAAAATTCAGACATTTCTTTCATGATATTTTACACAAGTCCGCGGACATGGTTTTTTCATGAAAATTTCAGACATTTTTTTCATGTTATTTTCGACAGTTCCTCGTTCATTTTTTTTCAAGAAAATTTCAGACATTTTTTTCATGATTTTTTGAAAAGGTGCGCGGTCATTGTTTTTTCATGAAATATTTTCATGCTATTTTGGAATCGTTCGCTGTCATCGTTTTTTCATGAAAATTTCAGACATTTTTTTCATGATATTTTACACAGGTCTGTGGACATGGTTTTTTCATGAAAATTTCAGACATTTCTTTCATGATATTTTACACAGGTCCGCGGTCATCTTATTTTCATGAAATTTTTTTCATGCTATTTTGGACAAGTCCGCAGTCATCGTTTTTTCATGAAAATTTCAGACATTTTTTAATGATATTTGCTACAGGTCCGCAGTCGTTTTATCATGAACATTTTTTCATGATATTTTACACAGGTCCGCGGTAATCGTTTTTTCATGAAAATTTCAGACATTTTTTCATGATATTTTCGACAGGACCGCGGTCATTGTTTTATAATGAAAATGACAACAGGTTTGTGGTCATCGTTTTTTCATGAAAATTTCAGACATATTTTTCATGATATTCTCGACAGGTCATCTTTTTTTCATTAAAAATTCAGACATTTTTTTCATGATATTTTACACAGGTCCGCGGTCATCTTTTTTTCATGAAAAATTCAGATATTTTTTTCATGATATTTTTCACAGGTCTGCGGACATGGTTTTTTCATGAAAATGTCATACATTTTTTCATGATATTTTCGACGGGTCTGCGGTCATCGTTTTTTTATGAAAATGTTTTCATGATATTTTCGACAGGTCCGCGATCATCGTTTTTTCATGAACATTTTACATGCTATTTTGGAATCGTTCGCTGTCATCGTTTTTTCATGAAAATTTCAGACATTTTTTTCATGATATTTTCGACATTTTTTTCATGATATTTTCGACAGGTCCGCGGTCATTATTTTTTTCATGAGAATAACAATAGGTCCACGGTAATCGTTTTTTCATGAAAATTTCATACATTTTGTCATGATATTTTCGACAGGTCCGTGGTCATATTTGTTCATGAAAATTTCATACATTTTTTTCACGATATTTTCGACATGTCCGCGGTCATCATTTTTTCATCATATTTTTGACAGGTCCGCGGTCATCGTTGTTTCATGAAAATTTCATACATTTTTTTCATGATATTTTACACAGATCCGCGGTCATTGTTTTTTCATGAAATTTTTTCATGATATTTTCGACAGGTCCGCGGTCATTATTTTTTTCATGAGAATGACAACAGGTCCACGGTAATCGTTTTTTCATGAAATTTTCAGACATTTTTTCATGATATTTTCGACAGGACCGCGGTCATCGTTTTTTCATGAAAATTTCATACATTTTTTCATGATATTTTCGACAGGACCGCGGTCATCGTTTTTTCATGAAAAATTCAGACATTTTTTTCATGATATTTTCGACAGGACCGCGGTCATCGTTTTTTCATGAAAATTTCATACATTTTGTCATGATATTTTCTACAGGTCCTCGGTCATTTTTTTTTCATGAAAAATTCAGACATTTCTTTCATGATATTTTACACAAGTCCGTGGACATGGTTTTTTCATGAAAATTTCAGACATTTTTTTCATGTTATTTTCGACAGTTCCTCGTTCATTTTTTTTCAAGAAAATATCAGACATTTTTTTCATGATTTTTTGAAAAGGTCCGCGGTCATTGTTTTTTCATGAAATATTTTCATGCTATTTTGGAATCGTTCGCTGTCATCGTTTTTTCATGAAAATTTCAGACATTTTTTTTCATGATATTTTCTACAGGTCTGCGGGCATCTTTTATTCATGAAAAGAACAACAGGTCTGCGGTCATCATTTTTCATGAAAATTTTAGACATTTTTTTCATGATATTTTCGACAGGTCCGCTGTCATTATTTTTTTCATGTAAATGAAAACAGGTCCGCGGTCATTTTTTTTTCATGAACATTTTAGACAATTTTTTCATGATATTTTCGACAGGTCCATTGTCATTTTTCTTTCTTAAAAATGACAACAGGTCCATGGTCATTTTTTTTTCATGAAAATTTCAGAAATTTCTTGATATTTTTGACAGGACCGCGGTTATCGTCTTTTCTGGGCGAGAGGAGTTTTTTTTTTAACGAAATTCAATATGTAGGTGTACTAAATGCAAAAACATGCCTTACTGGGTGAGAGGAGTTGGTTTTAACACAAGTAGGTTAACTAAATGCAAAAACATGCTTTACTGGTTGAGAGGAGTTCGTTTTAACACAGGTAGGTGTACTAACTGAAAAAAAACATGCTTTTCTGGTCGAGAGGAGTTCGTTTTAACACAATTCAATATGTAAGTGTAATAAATACAAAAACATGCTTTTCTGGTGGAGGAGTTCGTTTTAACACAATTCAATATGTAAGTGTAATAAATGCAAAAACATGCTTTATTCCACGAGGAGTTCGTTTTTACACAGGTAGGTGAAGTAAATGCAAAAATATGCTTTACTGATCGAGAGGATTTCATTTTAACACAATTCAATATGTAGGTGTACTAAATGCAAAAACATGCTTTACTCGACGTTAGGAGTTCGTTTTAACACAGGTAGGTGAAGTAAATGCAAAAATATGCTTTACTGGCCGAGAGGAGTTCGTTTTTACACAATTCAATATGTAAGTGTAAAAAATGCAAAAACATGCTTTACTCGACGAGAAGAGTTCGTTTTAACACAAGTAGTTGTACTAAATGCAAAAACATGCTTTACTGGGCAAGAGGAGTTCGTTTTAACACAATTCAATATGTAAGTGTAATAAATGCAAAAACATGCTTTATTCCACGAGGAGTTCGTTTTAACACAGGTAGGTGAAGTAAATGCAAAAACATGCTTTACTGATCGAGAGGATTTCATTTTAACACAATTCAATATGTAGGTGTACTAAATGCAAAAACATGCTTTACTCGACGTTAGGAGTTCGTTTTAACACAGGTAAGTTAAATGCAAAAACATGCTTTACTCGACGAGAGGAGTTCGTTTTAACACAATTCAATATGTAAGTGTAAAAAATGCAAAAACATGCTTTTCTGGTGGAGGAATTCATTTAACACATATAGGTGAATTAAATTCAAACACATGCTTTACTGGGTGAGAGGAGTTCGTTTTAACACAAGTAGGTGAAGTAAATGCAAAAACGTGCTTTATTGGGCGAGAGGAGTTCATTTTAATACAATTCAATATGTAGGTGTACTAAATGCAAAAACATGCTTTTCTGGTGGAGGAGTTCATTTAACACAAGTAGGTGTACTAAATGCAAAACATGCTTTACTGATCGAGAGGAGTTCGTTTTTACACAATTCAATATGTAAGTGTAAAAAATGCAAAAACATGCTTTACTCGACGAGAAGAGTTCGTTTTAACACAAGTAGTTGTACTAAATGCAAAAACATGCTTTACTGGGCAAGAGGAGTTCGTTTTAACACAATTCAATATGTAAGTGTAATAAATGCAAAAACATGCTTTATTCCACGAGGAGTTCGTTTTAACACAGGTAGGTGAAGTAAATGCAAAAACATGCTTTACTGATCGAGAGGATTTCATTTTAACACAATTCAATATGTAGGTGTACTAAATGCAAAAACATGCTTTACTCGACGTTAGGAGTTCGTTTTAACACAGGTAAGTTAAATGCAAAAACATGCTTTACTCGACGAGAGGAGTTCGTTTTAACACAATTCAATATGTAAGTGTAAAAAATGCAAAAACATGCTTTTCTGGTGGAGGAATTCATTTAACACATATAGGTGAATTAAATTCAAACACATGCTTTACTGGGTGAGAGGAGTTCGTTTTAACACAAGTAGGTGAACTAAATGCGAAAAAACATGCTTTACTGATCGAGAGGAGTTCGTTTTAACACAAGTAGGTGAAGTAAATGCAAAAACGTGCTTTATTGGGCGAGAGGAGTTCATTTTAACACAATTCAATATGTAGGTGTACTAAATGCAAAAACATGCTTTTCTGGTGGAGGAGTTCATTTAACACAAATAGGTGAATTAAATTCAAACACATGCTTTACTGGGTGAGAGGAGTTCGTTTTAACACAAGTAGGTGTACTAAATGCAAAACATGCTTTACTGATCGAGAGGAGTTCGTTTTAACACAAGTAGGTGAAGTAAATGCAAAAACGTGCTTTATTGGGCGAAAGGAGTTCATTTTAACACAATTCAATATGTAGGTGTACTAAATGCAAAAACATGCTTTACTGGGCGAGAGGAGTTCGTTTTAACACAGGTAGGTGTACTAACTGCAAAAACATGCTTTACTGGATGAGAGGAGTTCGTTTTAACACAAGTAGATGAACTAAATGCAAAAACTATTATCGTGCTATTTTACACAGGTCCGCGGTCATATTTTTTTCATGAACATTTTTTTCATGATATTTTCGACATTTTTTTCATGTTATTTTCGACATTTTTTTCATGTTATTTTCGACAGGTCCGAGGTCATCGTTTTTTCATGAAAATGACAACAGGTCTGCTATCATCGTTTTTCATAAAAAATTTCAGACATTTTTTTCATGTTATTTTCGAAAGGTCCGCAGTCATTATTTTTTTCATGAAAATGAGAAAAAGTCCCCGGTCATCGTTTTTACATGAAAATTTCAGAATATTTTTTCATGATAATTTCGACAGGCCATCATGTAGACATTTTTTTCATTATATTTTCTACAGGTCCGCGGTCATCGTTTTTTCATGAAAAGTTTTTCATGATATTTTCGACTGGTCCGCGGTCATTGTTTTTTCATGAAAACTTCATACATTTTTTTCATGATATTTTATACAGGTCCGCGGTCATTTTCTTTTTCATGAAAATGACAACAGGTCCCTGGTCATCATTTTTTCATACAAATTTTTTCTTGCTATTTTGGAATTGTTCGCTGTCATCGTTTTTTCATGAAAATTTCAGACATTTATTTCATGATATTTTAAACAGGTCCGCAGTCATCGTTTTTTCATGAAAAATTCAGACATTTTTTTCATGATATTTTACACAGGTCTGTGGACATGGTTTTTTCATGAAAATTTCAGACATTTTTTTCATGATATTTTACACAGGTCCGCGGTCATCTTATTTTCATGAAATTTTTTTCATGCTATTTTGGACAAGTCCGCAGTCATCGTTTTTTCATGAAAATTTCAGACATTTTTTAATGATATTTGCTACAGGTCCGCAGTCGTTTTATCATGAACATTTTTTCATGATAATTTTCACAGGTCCGCGGTAATCGTTTTTTCATGAAAATTTCAGACATTTTTTCATGATATTTTCGACAGGACCGCGGTCATTGTTTTATAATGAAAATGACAACAGGTTTGTGGTCATCGTTTTTTCATGAAAATTTCAGACATATTTTTCATGATATTTTACACAGGTCCGCGGTCATCTTTTTTTCATGAAAAATTCAGATATTTTTTTCATGATATTTTACACAGGTCTGCGGACATGGTTTTTTCATGAAAATGTCATACATTTTTTCATGATATTTTCGACAGGTCTGCGGTCATCGTTTTTTTATGAAAATGTTTTCATGATATTTTCGACAGGTCCGCGATCATCGTTTTTTCATGAACATTTTACATGCTATTTTGGAATCGTTCGCTGTCATCGTTTTTTCATGAAAATTTCAGACATTTTTTTCATGATATTTTTGACATTTTTTTCATGATATTTTCGACAGGTCCGCGGTCATTATTTTTTTCATGAGAATAACAATAGGTCCACGGTAATCGTTTTTTCATGAAAATTTCATACATTTTTTTCATGATATTTTCAACAGGACCGCGGTCATCGTTTTTTCATGAAAATTTCATACATTTTGTCATGATATTTTCTACAGGTCCGTGGTCATATTTGTTCATGAAAATTTCATACATTTTTTTCACGATATTTTCGACATGTCCGCGGTCATCATTTTTTCATCATATTTTTGACAGGTCCGCGGTCATCTTTTTTTTATGACATTTTTTTCATGCTATTTTGGACAGGTCCGCGGTCATCGTTGTTTCATGAAAATTTCATACATTTTTTTCATGATATTTTACACAGGTCTGTGGACATGGTTTTTTCATGAAAATTTCAGACATTTCTTTCATGATATTTTACACAGGTCCGCGGTCATCTTATTTTCATGAAATTTTTTTCATGCTATTTTGGACAAGTCCGCAGTCATCGTTTTTTCATGAAAATTTCAGACATTTTTTAATGATATTTGCTACAGGTCCGCAGTCGTTTTATCATGAACATTTTTTCATGATAATTTTCACAGGTCCGCGGTAATCGTTTTTTCATGAAAATTTCAGACATTTTTTCATGATATTTTCGACAGGACCGCGGTCATTGTTTTATAATGAAAATGACAACAGGTTTGTGGTCATCGTTTTTTCATGAAAATTTCAGACATATTTTTCATGATATTTTACACAGGTCCGCGGTCATCTTTTTTTCATGAAAAATTCAGATATTTTTTTCATGATATTTTACACAGGTCTGCGGACATGGTTTTTTCATGAAAATGTCATACATTTTTTCATGATATTTTCGACAGGTCTGCGGTCATCGTTTTTTTATGAAAATGTTTTCATGATATTTTCGACAGGTCCGCGATCATCGTTTTTTCATGAACATTTTTCATGCTATTTTGGAATCGTTCGCTGTCATCGTTTTTTCATGAAAATTTCAGACATTTTTTTCATGATATTTTTGACATTTTTTTCATGATATTTTCGACAGGTCCGCGGTCATTATTTTTTTCATGAGAATAACAATAGGTCCACGGTAATCGTTTTTTCATGAAAATGTCATACATTTTTTCATGATATTTTCGACAGGACCGCGGTCATCGTTTTTTCATGAAAATTTCATACATTTTGTCATGATATTTTCTACAGGTCCGTGGTCATATTTGTTCATGAAAATTTCATACATTTTTTTCACGATATTTTCGACATGTCCGCGGTCATCATTTTTTCATCATATTTTTGACAGGTCCGCGGTCATCTTTTTTTCATGACATTTTTTTCATGCTATTTTGGACAGGTCCGCGGTCATCGTTGTTTCATGAAAATTTCATACATTTTTTTCATGATATTTTACACAGATCCGCGGTCATTGTTTTTTCATGAAATTTTTTCATGATATTTTCGACAGGTCCGCAGTCATTATTTTTTTCATGAGAATGACAACAGGTCCACGGTAATCGTTTTTTCATGAAAATTTCAGACATTTTTTCATGATATTTTCGACAGGACCGCGGTCATCGTTTTTTCATGAAAATTTCATACATTTTTTTCATGATATTTTCGACAGGACCGCGGTCATCGTTTTTTCATGAAAATTTCATACATTTTGTCATGATATTTTCTACAGGTCCTCGGTCATTTTTTTTTCATGAAAAATTCAGACATTTCTTTCATGATATTTTACACAAGTCCGTGGACATGGTTTTTTCATGAAAATTTCAGACATTTTTTTCATGTTATTTTCGACAGTTCCTCGTTCATTTTTTTTCAAGAAAATATCAGACATTTTTTTCATGATTTTTTGAAAAGGTCCGCGGTCATTGTTTTTTCATGAAATATTCAGACATATTTTTCATGATATTTTACACAGGTCCGCGGTCATCTTTTTTTCATGAAAAATTCAGATATTTTTTTCATGATATTTTACACAGGTCTGCGGACATGGTTTTTTCATGAAAATGTCATACATTTTTTCATGATATTTTCGACAGGTCTGCGGTCATCGTTTTTTTATGAAAATGTTTTCATGATATTTTCGACAGGTCCGCGATCATCGTTTTTTCATGAACATTTTTCATGCTATTTTGGAATCGTTCGCTGTCATCGTTTTTTCATGAAAATTTCAGACATTTTTTTCATGATATTTTTGACATTTTTTTCATGATATTTTCGACAGGTCCGCGGTCATTATTTTTTTCATGAGAATAACAATAGGTCCACGGTAATCGTTTTTTCATGAAAATTTCATACATTTTTTCATGATATTTTCGACAGGACCGCGGTCATCGTTTTTTCATGAAAATTTCATACATTTTGTCATGATATTTTCTACAGGTCCGTGGTCATATTTGTTCATGAAAATTTCATACATTTTTTTCACGATATTTTCGACATGTCCGCGGTCATCATTTTTTCATCATATTTTTGACAGGTCCGCGGTCATCTTTTTTTCATGACATTTTTTTCATGCTATTTTGGACAGGTCCGCGGTCATCGTTGTTTCATGAAAATTTCATACATTTTTTTCATGATATTTTACACAGGTCTGTGGACATGGTTTTTTCATGAAAATTTCAGACATTTCTTTCATGATATTTTACACAGGTCCACGGTCATCTTATTTTCATGAAATTTTTTTCATGCTATTTTGGACAAGTCCGCAGTCATCGTTTTTTCATGAAAATTTCAGACATTTTTTAATGATATTTGCTACAGGTCCGCAGTCGTTTTATCATGAACATTTTTTCATGATAATTTTCACAGGTCCGCGGTAATCGTTTTTTCATGAAAATTTCAGACATTTTTTCATGATATTTTCGACAGGACCGCGGTCATTGTTTTATAATGAAAATGACAACAGGTTTGTGGTCATCGTTTTTTCATGAAAATTTCAGACATATTTTTCATGATATTTTACACAGGTCCGCGGTCATCTTTTTTTCATGAAAAATTCAGATATTTTTTTCATGATATTTTACACAGGTCTGCGGACATGGTTTTTTCATGAAAATGTCATACATTTTTTCATGATATTTTCGACAGGTCTGCGGTCATCGTTTTTTTTATGAAAATGTTTTCATGATATTTTCGACAGGTCCGCGATCATCGTTTTTTCATGAACATTTTACATGCTATTTTGGAATCGTTCGCTGTCATCGTTTTTTCATGAAAATTTCAGACATTTTTTTCATGATATTTTTGACATTTTTTTCATGATATTTTCGACAGGTCCGCGGTCATTATTTTTTTCATGAGAATAACAATAGGTCCACGGTAATCGTTTTTTCATGAAAATTTCATACATTTTTTCATGATATTTTCGACAGGACCGCGGTCATCGTTTTTTCATGAAAATTTCATACATTTTGTCATGATATTTTCTACAGGTCCGTGGTCATATTTGTTCATGAAAATTTCATACATTTTTTTCACGATATTTTCGACATGTCCGCGGTCATCATTTTTTCATCATATTTTTGACAGGTCCGCGGTCATCTTTTTTTCATGACATTTTTTTTCATGCTATTTTGGACAGGTCCGCGGTCATCGTTGTTTCATGAAAATTTCATACATTTTTTTCATGATATTTTACACAGATCCGCGGTCATTGTTTTTTCATGAAATTTTTTCATGATATTTTCGACAGGTCCGCGGTCATTATTTTTTTCATGAGAATGACAACAGGTCCACGGTAATCGTTTTTTCATGAAAATTTCAGACATTTTTTCATGATATTTTCGACAGGACCGCGGTCATCGTTTTTTTCATGAAAATTTCATACATTTTTTTCATGATATTTTCGACAGGACCGCGGTCATCGTTTTTTCATGAAAATTTCATACATTTTGTCATGATATTTTCTACAGGTCCTCGGTCATTTTTTTTTCATGAAAAATTCAGACATTTCTTTCATGATATTTTACACAAGTCCGTGGACATGGTTTTTTCATGAAAATTTCAGACATTTTTTTCATGTTATTTTCGACAGTTCCTCGTTCATTTTTTTTCAAGAAAATATCAGACATTTTTTTCATGATTTTTTGAAAAGGTCCGCGGTCATTGTTTTTTCATGAAATATTTTCATGCTATTTTGGAATCGTTCGCTGTCATGGTTTTTTCATGAAAATTTCAGACATTTTTTTCATGATATTTTCTACAGGTCTGCGGTCATCTTTTATTCATGAAAAGAACAACAGGTCTGCGGTCATCATTTTTCATGAAAATTTTAGACATTTTTTTCATGATATTTTCGACAGGTCCGCTGTCATTATTTTTTTCATGTAAATG
This sequence comes from Tautogolabrus adspersus, assembly GCA_020745685.1. NCBI lineage: Eukaryota > Metazoa > Chordata > Actinopteri > Labriformes > Labridae > Tautogolabrus > Tautogolabrus adspersus. Next base: position 9,384,713 of record CM036549.1, on the reverse strand, counting down.
AAAACAGGTCCGCGGTCATTTTTTTTTCATGAACATTTTAGACATTTTTTTCATGATATTTTCGACAGGTCCATTGTCATTTTTCTTTCTTAAAAATGACAACAGGTCCATGGTCATTTTTTTTTCATGAAAATTTCAGAAATTTCTTGATATTTTTGACAGGACCGCGGTTATCGTCTTTTCTGGGCGAGAGGAGTTTTTTTTTTAACACAATTCAATATGTAGGTGTACTAAATGCAAAAACATGCCTTACTGGGTGAGAGGAGTTGGTTTTAACACAAGTAGGTTAACTAAATGCAAAAACATGCTTTACTGGTTGAGAGGAGTTCGTTTTAACACAGGTAGGTGTACTAACTGAAAAAAACATGCTTTTCTGGTCGAGAGGAGTTCGTTTTAACACAATTCAATATGTAAGTGTAAAAAATGCAAAAACATGCTTTACTCGACGAGAAGAGTTCGTTTTAACACAAGTAGTTGTACTAAATGCAAAAACATGCTTTACTGGGCAAGAGGAGTTCGTTTTAACACAATTCAATATGTAAGTGTAATAAATGCAAAAACATGCTTTATTCCACGAGGAGTTCGTTTTAACACAGGTAGGTGAAGTAAATGCAAAAATATGCTTTACTGATCGAGAGGATTTCATTTTAACACAATTCAATATGTAGGTGTACTAAATGCAAAAACATGCTTTACTCGACGTTAGGAGTTCGTTTTAACACAGGTAAGTGTACTAAATGCAAAAACATGCTTTACTCGACGAGAGGAGTTCGTTTTTACACAATTCAATATGTAAGTGTAAAAAATGCAAAAACATGCTTTTCTGGTGGAGGAATTCATTTAACACATATAGGTGAATTAAATTCAAACACATGCTTTACTGGGTGAGAGGAGTTCGTTTTAACACAAGTAGGTGAAGTAAATGCAAAAACGTGCTTTATTGGGCGAGAGGAGTTCATTTTAACACAATTCAATATGTAGGTGTACTAAATGCAAAAACATGCTTTTCTGGTGGAGGAGTTCATTTAACACAAATAGGTGAAGTAAATGCAAAAACGTGCTTTATTGGGCGAGAGGAGTTCATTTTAATACAATTCAATATGTAGGTGTACTAAATGCAAAAACATGCTTTTCTGGTGGAGGAGTTCATTTAACACAAATAGGTGAATTAAATTCAAACACATGCTTTACTGGGTGAGAGGAGTTCGTTTTAACACAAGTAGGTGAACTAAATGCAAAAACATGCTTTACTGATCGAGAGGAGTTCGTTTTAACACAAGTAGGTGAAGTAAATGCAAAAACGTGCTTTATTGGGCGAGAGGAGTTCATTTTAACACAATTCAATATGTAGGTGTACTAAATGCAAAAACATGCTTTTCTGGTGGAGGAGTTCATTTAACACAAATAGGTGAATTAAATTCAAACACATGCTTTACTGGGTGAGAGGAGTTCGTTTTAACACAAGTAGGTGTACTAAATGCAAAACATGCTTTACTGATCGAGAGGAGTTCGTTTTAACACAAGTAGGTGAAGTAAATGCAAAAACGTGCTTTATTGGGCGAAAGGAGTTCATTTTAACACAATTCAATATGTAGGTGTACTAAATGCAAAAACATGCTTTACTGGGCGAGAGGAGTTTGTTTTAACACAGGTAGGTGTACTAACTGCAAAAACATGCTTTACTGGATGAGAGGAGTTCGTTTTAACACAAGTAGATGAACTAAATGTAAAAACTATTATCGTGCTATTTTACACAGGTCCGCGGTCATATTTTTTTCATGAACATTTTTTTCATGATATTTTCGACATTTTTTTCATGTTATTTTCGACATTTTTTTCATGTTATTTTCGACAGGTCCGAGGTCATCGTTTTTTCATGAAAATGACAACAGGTCTGCTATCATCGTTTTTCATAAAAAATTTCAGACATTTTTTTCATGTTATTTTCGAAAGGTCCGCAGTCATTATTTTTTTCATGAAAATGAGAAAAAGTCCCCGGTCATCGTTTTTACATGAAAATTTCAGAATATTTTTTCATGATAATTTCGACAGGCCATCATGTAGACATTTTTTTCATTATATTTTCTACAGGTCCGCGGTCATCGTTTTTTCATGAAAAGTTTTTCATGATATTTTCGACTGGTCCGCGGTCATTGTTTTTTCATGAAAACTTCATACATTTTTTTCATGATATTTTATACAGGTCCGCGGTCATTTTCTTTTTCATGAAAATGACAACAGGTCCCTGGTCATCATTTTTTCATACAAATTTTTTCTTGCTATTTTGGAATTGTTCGCTGTCATCGTTTTTTCATGAAAATTTCAGACATTTATTTCATGATATTTTAAACAGGTCCGCAGTCATCGTTTTTTCATGAAAAATTCAGACATTTTTTTCATGATATTTTACACAGGTCTGTGGACATGGTTTTTTCATGAAAATTTCAGACATTTCTTTCATGATATTTTACACAGGTCCGCGGTCATCTTATTTTCATGAAATTTTTTTCATGCTATTTTGGACAAGTCCGCAGTCATCGTTTTTTCATGAAAATTTCAGACATTTTTTAATGATATTTGCTACAGGTCCGCAGTCGTTTTATCATGAACATTTTTTCATGATAATTTTCACAGGTCCGCGGTAATCGTTTTTTCATGAAAATTTCAGACATTTTTTCATGATATTTTCGACAGGACCGCGGTCATTGTTTTATAATGAAAATGACAACAGGTTTGTGGTCATCGTTTTTTCATGAAAATTTCAGACATATTTTTCATGATATTCTCGACAGGTCATCTTTTTTCATTAAAAATTCAGACATTTTTTTCATGATATTTTACACAGGTCCGCGGTCATCTTTTTTTCATGAAAAATTCAGATATTTTTTTCATGATATTTTACACAGGTCTGCGGACATGGTTTTTTCATGAAAATGTCATACATTTTTTCATGATATTTTCGACAGGTCTGCGGTCATCGTTTTTTTATGAAAATGTTTTCATGATATTTTCGACAGGTCCGCGATCATCGTTTTTTCATGAACATTTTACATGCTATTTTGGAATCGTTCGCTGTCATCGTTTTTTCATGAAAATTTCAGACATTTTTTTCATGATATTTTTGACATTTTTTTCATGATATTTTCGACAGGTCCGCGGTCATTATTTTTTTCATGAGAATAACAATAGGTCCACGGTAATCGTTTTTTCATGAAAATTTCATACATTTTTTCATGATATTTTCGACAGGACCGCGGTCATCGTTTTTTCATGAAAATTTCATACATTTTGTCATGATATTTTCTACAGGTCCGTGGTCATATTTGTTCATGAAAATTTCATACATTTTTTTCACGATATTTTCGACATGTCCGCGGTCATCATTTTTTCATCATATTTTTGACAGGTCCGCGGTCATCTTTTTTTCATGACATTTTTTTCATGCTATTTTGGACAGGTCCGCGGTCATCGTTTTTTCATGAAAATTTCAGACATTTTTTCATGATATTTTCGACAGGACCGCGGTCATTGTTTTATAATGAAAATGACAACAGGTTTGTGGTCATCGTTTTTTCATGAAAATTTCAGACATATTTTTCATGATATTCTCGACAGGTCATCTTTTTTCATTAAAAATTCAGACATTTTTTTCATGATATTTTACACAGGTCCGCGGTCATCTTTTTTTCATGAAAAATTCAGATATTTTTTTCATGATATTTTACACAGGTCTGCGGACATGGTTTTTTCATGAAAATGTCATACATTTTTTCATGATATTTTCGACAGGTCTGCGGTCATCGTTTTTTTATGAAAATGTTTTCATGATATTTTCGACAGGTCCGCGATCATCGTTTTTTCATGAACATTTTTCATGCTATTTTGGAATCGTTCGCTGTCATCGTTTTTTCATGAAAATTTCAGACATTTTTTTCATGATATTTTCGACATTTTTTTCATGATATTTTCGACAGGTCCGCGGTCATTATTTTTTTCATGAGAATAACAATAGGTCCACGGTAATCGTTTTTTCATGAAAATTTCATACATTTTTTCATGATATTTTCGACAGGACCGCGGTCATGGTTTTTTCATGAAAATTTCATACATTTTGTCATGATATTTTCTACAGGTCCGTGGTCATATTTGTTCATGAAAATTTCATACATTTTTTTCACGATATTTTCGACATGTCCGCGGTCATCATTTTTTCATCATATTTTTGACAGGTCCGCGGTCATCTTTTTTTCATGACATTTTTTTCATGCTATTTTGGACAGGGTCATCGTTGTTTCATGAAAATTTCATACATTTTTTTCATGATATTTTACACAGATCCGCGGTCATTGTTTTTTCATGAAATTTTTTCATGATATTTTCGACAGGTCCGCAGTCATTATTTTTTTCATGAGAATGACAACAGGTCCACGGTAATCGTTTTTTCATGAAAATTTCAGACATTTTTTCATGATATTTTCGACAGGACCGCGGTCATCGTTTTTTCATGAAAATTTCATACATTTTTTCATGATATTTTCGACAGGACCGCGGTCATCGTTTTTTCATGAAAAATTCAGACATTTTTTTCATGATATTTTCGACAGGACCGCGGTCATCGTTTTTTCATGAAAATTTCATACATTTTGTCATGATATTTTCTACAGGTCCTCGGTCATTTTTTTTTCATGAAAAATTCAGACATTTCTTTCATGATATTTTACACAAGTCCGTGGACATGGTTTTTTCATGAAAATTTCAGACATTTTTTTCATGTTATTTTCGACAGTTCCTCGTTCATTTTTTTTCAAGAAAATATCAGACATTTTTTTCATGATTTTTTGAAAAGGTCCGCGGTCATTGTTTTTTCATGAAATATTTTCATGCTATTTTGGAATCGTTCGCTGTCATCGTTTTTTCATGAAAATTTCAGACATTTTTTTCATGATATTTTCTACAGGTCTGCGGTCATCTTTTATTCATGAAAAGAACAACAGGTCTGCGGTCATCATTTTTCATGAAAATTTTAGACATTTTTTTCATGATATTTGCGACAGGTCCGCTGTCATTATTTTTTTCATGTAAATGAAAACAGGTCCGCGGTCATTTTTTTTTCATGAACATTTTAGACATTTTTTTCATGATATTTTCGACAGGTCCATTGTCATTTTTCTTTCTTAAAAATGACAACAGGTCCATGGTCATTTTTTTTTCATGAAAATTTCAGAAATTTCTTGATATTTTTGACAGGACCGCGGTTATCGTCTTTTCTGGGCGAGAGGAGTTTTTTTTTTAACACAATTCAATATGTAGGTGTACTAAATGCAAAAACATGCCTTACTGGGTGAGAGGAGTTGGTTTTAACACAAGTAGGTTAACTAAATGCAAAAACATGCTTTACTGGTTGAGAGGAGTTCGTTTTAACACAGGTAGGTGTACTAACTGAAAAAAACATGCTTTTCTGGTCGAGAGGAGTTCGTTTTAACACAATTCAATATGTAAGTGTACTAAATACAAAAACATGCTTTTCTGGTGGAGGAGTTCGTTTTAACACAAATAGGTGAATTAAATTCAAACACATGCTTTACTGGCCGAGAGGAGTTCGTTTTTACACAATTCAATATGTAAGTGTAAAAAATGCAAAAACATGCTTTACTCGACGAGAAGAGTTCGTTTTAACACAAGTAGTTGTACTAAATGCAAAAACATGCTTTACTGGGCAAGAGGAGTTCGTTTTAACACAATTCAATATGTAAGTGTAATAAATGCAAAAACATGCTTTATTCCACGAGGAGTTCGTTTTAACACAGGTAGGTGAAGTAAATGCAAAAACATGCTTTACTGATCGAGAGGATTTCATTTTAACACAATTCAATATGTAGGTGTACTAAATGCAAAAACATGCTTTACTCGACGTTAGGAGTTCGTTTTAACACAGGTAAGTGTACTAAATGCAAAAACATGCTTTACTCGACGAGAGGAGTTCGTTTTTACACAATTCAATATGTAAGTGTAAAAAATGCAAAAACATGCTTTTCTGGTGGAGGAATTCATTTAACACATATAGGTGAATTAAATTCAAACACATGCTTTACTGGGTGAGAGGAGTTCGTTTTAACACAAGTAGGTGAAGTAAATGCAAAAACGTGCTTTATTGGGCGAGAGGAGTTCATTTTAACACAATTCAATATGTAGGTGTGCTAAATGCAAAAACATGCTTTTCTGGTGGAGGAGTTCATTTAACACAAATAGGTGAAGTAAATGCAAAAACGTGCTTTATTGGGCGAGAGGAGTTCATTTTAATACAATTCAATATGTAGGTGTACTAAATGCAAAAACATGCTTTTCTGGTGGAGGAGTTCATTTAACACAAATAGGTGAATTAAATTCAAACACATGCTTTACTGGGTGAGAGGAGTTCGTTTTAACACAAGTAGGTGTACTAAATGCAAAACATGCTTTACTGATCGAGAGGAGTTCGTTTTTACACAATTCAATATGTAAGTGTAAAAAATGCAAAAACATGCTTTACTCGACGAGAAGAGTTCGTTTTAACACAAGTAGTTGTACTAAATGTAAAAACATGCTTTACTGGGCAAGAGGAGTTCGTTTTAACACAATTCAATATGTAAGTGTAATAAATGCAAAAACATGCTTTATTCCACGAGGAGTTCGTTTTAACACAGGTAGGTGAAGTAAATGCAAAAACATGCTTTACTGATCGAGAGGATTTCATTTTAACACAATTCAATATGTAGGTGTACTAAATGCAAAAACATGCTTTACTCGACGTTAGGAGTTCGTTTTAACACAGGTAAGTGTACTAAATGCAAAAACATGCTTTACTCGACGAGAGGAGTTCGTTTTAACACAATTCAATATGTAAGTGTAAAAAATGCAAAAACATGCTTTTCTGGTGGAGGAATTCATTTAACACATATAGGTGAATTAAATTCAAACACATGCTTTACTGGGTGAGAGGAGTTCGTTTTAACACAAGTAGGTGAACTAAATGCAAAAACATGCTTTACTGATCGAGAGGAGTTCGTTTTAACACAAGTAGGTGAAGTAAATGCAAAAACGTGCTTTATTGGGCGAGAGGAGTTCATTTTAACACAATTCAATATGTAGGTGTACTAAATGCAAAAACATGCTTTTCTGGTGGAGGAGTTCATTTAACACAAATAGGTGAATTAAATTCAAACACATGCTTTACTGGGTGAGAGGAGTTCGTTTTAACACAAGTAGGTGTACTAAATGCAAAACATGCTTTACTGATCGAGAGGAGTTCGTTTTAACACAAGTAGGTGAAGTAAATGCAAAAACGTGCTTTATTGGGCGAAAGGAGTTCATTTTAACACAATTCAATATGTAGGTGTACTAAATGCAAAAACATGCTTTACTGGGCGAGAGGAGTTTGTTTTAACACAGGTAGGTGTACTAACTGCAAAAACATGCTTTACTGGATGAGAGGAGTTCGTTTTAACACAAGTAGATGAACTAAATGCAAAAACTATTATCGTGCTATTTTACACAGGTCCGCGGTCATATTTTTTTCATGAACATTTTTTTCATGATATTTTCGACATTTTTTTCATGTTATTTTCGACATTTTTTTCATGTTATTTTCGACAGGTCCGAGGTCATCGTTTTTTCATGAAAATGACAACAGGTCTGCTATCATCGTTTTTCATAAAAAATTTCAGACATTTTTTTCATGTTATTTTCGAAAGGTCCGCAGTCATTATTTTTTTCATGAAAATGAGAAAAAAGTCCCCGGTCATCGTTTTTACATGAAAATTTCAGAATATTTTTTCATGATAATTTCGACAGGCCATCATGTAGACATTTTTTTCATTATATTTTCTACAGGTCCGCGGTCATCGTTTTTTCATGAAAAGTTTTTCATGATATTTTCGACTGGTCCGCGGTCATTGTTTTTTCATGAAAACTTCATACATTTTTTTCATGATATTTTATACAGGTCCGCGGTCATTTTCTTTTTCATGAAAATGACAACAGGTCCCTGGTCATCATTTTTTCATACAAATTTTTTCTTGCTATTTTGGAATTGTTCGCTGTCATCGTTTTTTCATGAAAATTTCAGACATTTATTTCATGATATTTTAAACAGGTCCGCAGTCATCGTTTTTTCATGAAAAATTCAGACATTTTTTTCATGATATTTTACACAGGTCTGTGGACATGGTTTTTTCATGAAAATTTCAGACATTTCTTTCATGATATTTTACACAGGTCCACGGTCATCTTATTTTCATGAAATTTTTTTCATGCTATTTTGGACAAGTCCGCAGTCATCGTTTTTTCATGAAAATTTCAGACATTTTTTAATGATATTTGCTACAGGTCCGCAGTCGTTTTATCATGAAAATTTTTTCATGATAATTTTCACAGGTCCGCGGTAATCGTTTTTTCATGAAAATTTCAGACATTTTTTCATGATATTTTCGACAGGACCGCGGTCATTGTTTTATAATGAAAATGACAACAGGTTTGTGGTCATCGTTTTTTCATGAAAATTTCAGACATATTTTTCATGATATTCTCGACAGGTCATCTTTTTTCATTAAAAATTCAGACATTTTTTTCATGATATTTTACACAGGTCCGCGGTCATCTTTTTTTCATGAAAAATTCTGATATTTTTTTCATGATATTTTACACAGGTCTGCGGACATGGTTTTTTCATGAAAATGTCATACATTTTTTCATGATATTTTCGACAGGTCTGCGGTCATCGTTTTTTTATGAAAATGTTTTCATGATATTTTCGACAGGTCCGCGATCATCGTTTTTTCATGAACATTTTACATGCTATTTTGGAATCGTTCGCTGTCATCGTTTTTTCATGAAAATTTCAGACATTTTTTTCATGATATTTTCGACATTTTTTTCATGATATTTTCGACAGGTCCGCGGTCATTATTTTTTTCATGAGAATAACAGTAGGTCCACGGTAATCGTTTTTTCATGAAAATTTCATACATTTTTTCATGATATTTTCGACAGGACCGCGGTCATCGTTTTTTCATGAAAATTTCATACATTTTGTCATGATATTTTCTACAGGTCCGTGGTCATATTTGTTCATGAAAATTTCATACATTTTTTTCACGATATTTTTCGACATGTCCGCGGTCATCATTTTTTCATCATATTTTTGACAGGTCCGCGGTCATCTTTTTTTCATGACATTTTTTTCATGCTATTTTGGACAGGTCCGCGGTCATCGTTGTTTCATGAAAATTTCATACATTTTTTTCATGATATTTTACACAGATCCGCGGTCATTGTTTTTTCATGAAATTTTTTCATGATATTTTCGACAGGTCCGCAGTCATTATTTTTTTCATGAGAATGACAACAGGTCCACGGTAATCGTTTTTTCATGAAAATTTCAGACATTTTTTCATGATATTTTCGACAGGACCGCGGTCATCGTTTTTTCATGAAAATTTCATACATTTTTTCATGATATTTTCGACAGGACCGCGGTCATCGTTTTTTCATGAAAAATTCAGACATTTTTTTCATGATATTTTCGACAGGACCGCGGTCATCGTTTTTTCATGAAAATTTCATACATTTTGTCATGATATTTTCTACAGGTCCTCGGTCATTTTTTTTTCATGAAAAATTCAGACATTTCTTTCATGATATTTTACACAAGTCCGTGGACATGGTTTTTTCATGAAAATTTCATACATTTTTTTCACGATATTTTCGACATGTCCGCGGTCATCATTTTTTCATCATATTTTTGACAGGTCCGCGGTCATCTTTTTTTCATGACATTTTTTTCATGCTATTTTGGACAGGTCCGCGGTCATCGTTGTTTCATGAAAATTTCATACATTTTTTTCATGATATTTTACACAGATCCGCGGTCATTGTTTTTTCATGAAATTTTTTCATGATATTTTCGACAGGTCCGCGGTCATTATTTTTTTCATGAGAATGACAACAGGTCCACGGTAATCGTTTTTTCATGAAAATTTCATACATTTTTTCATGATATTTTCGACAGGACCGCGGTCATCGTTTTTTCATGAAAATTTCATACATTTTTTCATGATATTTTCGACAGGACCGCGGTCATCGTTTTTTCATGAAAAATTCAGACATTTTTTTCATGATATTTTCGACAGGACCGCGGTCATCGTTTTTTCATGAAAATTTCATACATTTTGTCATGATATTTTCTACAGGTCCTCGGTCATTTTTTTTTCATGAAAAATTCAGACATTTCTTTCATGATATTTTACACAAGTCCGTGGACATGGTTTTTTTCATGAAAATTTCAGACATTTTTTTCATGTTATTTTCGACAGTTCCTCGTTCATTTTTTTTCAAGAAAATTTCAGACATTTTTTTCATGATTTTTTGAAAAGGTCCGCGGTCATTGTTTTTTCATGAAATATTTTCATGCTATTTTGGAATCGTTCGCTGTCATCGTTTTTTCATGAAAATTTCAGACATTTTTTTCATGATATTTTCTACAGGTCTGCGGTCATCTTTTATTCATGAAAAGAACAACAGGTCTGCGGTCATCATTTTTCATGAAAATTTTAGACATTTTTTTCATGATATTTTCGACAGGTCCGCTGTCATTATTTTTTTCATGTAAATGGAAACAGGTCCGCGGTCATTTTTTTTTCATGAACATTTTAGACATTTTTTTCATGATATTTTCGACAGGTCCACTGTCATTTTTCTTTCTTAAAAATGACAACAGGTCCATGGTCATTTTTTTTTCATGAAAATTTCAGAAATTTCTTGATATTTTTGACAGGACCGCGGTTATCGTCTTTTCTGGGCGAGAGGAGTTTTTTTTTTAACACAATTCAATATGTAGGTGTACTAAATGCAAAAACATGCCTTACTGGGTGAGAGGAGTTGGTTTTAACACAAGTAGGTTAACTAAATGCAAAAACATGCTTTACTGGTTGAGAGGAGTTCGTTTTAACACAGGTAGGTGTACTAACTGAAAAAAACATGCTTTTCTGGTCGAGAGGAGTTCGTTTTAACACAATTCAATATGTAAGTGTAATAAATACAAAAACATGCTTTTCTGGTGGAGGAGTTCGTTTTAACACAAATAGGTGAATTAAATTCAAACACATGCTTTACTGGCCGAGAGGAGTTCGTTTTTACACAATTCAATAGGTAAGTGTAAAAAATGCAAAAACATGCTTTACTCGACGAGAAGAGTTCGTTTTAACACAAGTAGTTGTACTAAATGCAAAAACATGCTTTACTGGGCAAGAGGAGTTCGTTTTAACACAATTCAATATGTAAGTGTAATAAATGCAAAAACATGCTTTATTCCACGAGGAGTTCGTTTTAACACAGGTAGGTGAAGTAAATGCAAAAACATGCTTTACTGATCGAGAGGATTTCATTTTAACACAATTCAATATGTAGGTGTGGTAAATGCAAAAACATGCTTTACTCGACGTTAGGAGTTCGTTTTAACACAGGTAAGTGTACTAAATTCAAACACATGCTTTACTGGCCGAGAGGAGTTCGTTTTTACACAATTCAATATGTAAGTGTAAAAAATGCAAAAACATGCTTTTCTGGTGGAGGAATTCATTTAACACAAATAGGTGAATTAAATTCAAACACATGCTTTACTGGGTGAGAGGAGTTTGTTTTAACACAAGTAGGTGTACTAAATGCAAAAACATGCTTTACTGATCGAGAGGAGTTCGTTTTAACACAAGTAGGTGAAGTAAATGCAAAAACGTGCTTTACTGGGCGAGAGGAGTTCGTTTTAACACAATTCAATATGTATGCTGAGCCCAAAACGTAATAACTTTTAGCTGTTGCATTATGGAGCAGGTAAAATATTTTTCTCCTAATAGTGTAATAATTGTATTATATCATAGAATGAGTCAATCATTTATGGATTATTATGCTTCAATGTTAAGTGTAGTATCATACACAAATGCCCCGTCCTCTCTCTCTTTTAGAGATTTTTTCATGATATTTTCGACTGGTCCGCGGTGAACTTTTTTTCATGATATTTTCAACAGGTCCGCGGTCATCGTTTTTTCATGAATATTTTTTTATGATATTTGCTACAGGTCCGCAGTCGTTTTATCATGAACATTTTTTCATGATATTTTACACAGGTCCGCGGTAATCGTTTTTTCATGAAAATTTCAGACATTTTTTCATGATATTTTCGACAGGACCGCGGTCATTGTTTTTTAATGAAAATGACAACAGGTTTGTGGTCATCGTTTTTTTCATGAAAATTTCAGACATATTTTTCATGATATTCTCGACAGGTCATCTTTTTTTCATTAAAAATTCAGACATTTTTTTCATGATATTTTACAAAGGTCCACGGTCATCTTTTTTTCATGAAAAATTCAGATATTTTTTTCATGATATTTTACACAGGTCTGCGGACATGGTTTTTTCATGAAAATGTCATACATTTTTTCATGATATTTTCGACAGGTCTGCGGTCATCGTTTTTTTATGAAAATGTTTTCATGATATTTTCGACAGGTCCGCGATCATCGTTTTTTCATGAACATTTTTCATGCTATTTTGGAATCGTTCGCTGTCATCGTTTTTTCATGAAAATTTCAGACATTTTTTTCATGATATTTTCGACATTTTTCATGAAATTTTTTCATGATATTTTCGACAGGTCTGCGGTCATTATTTTTTTCATGAGAATAACAATAGGTCCACGGTAATCGTTTTTTCATGAAAATTTCATACATTTTTTCATGATATTTTCGACAGGACCGCGGTCATGGTTTTTTCATGAAAATTTCATACATTTTGTCATGATATTTTCTACAGGTCCGTGGTCATATTTGTTCATGAAAATTTCATACATTTTTTTCACGATATTTTCGACATGTCCGCGGTCATCATTTTTTCATCATATTTTTGACAGGTCCGCGGTCATCTTTTTTTCATGACATTTTTTTCATGCTATTTTGGACAGGTCCGCGGTCATCGTTGTTTCATGAAAATTTCATACATTTTTTTCATGATATTTTACACAGATCCGCGGTCATTGTTTTTTCATGAAATTTTTTCATGATATTTTCGACAGGTCCGCGGTCATTATTTTTTTCATGAGAATGACAACAGGTCCACGGTAATCGTTTTTTCATGAAAATTTCATACATTTTTTCATGATATTTTCGACAGGACCGCCGTCATCGTTTTTTCATGAAAATTTCATACATTTTTTCATGATATTTTCGACAGGACCGCGGTCATCGTTTTTTCATGAAAAATTCAGACATTTTTTTCATGATATTTTCGACAGGACCGCGGTCATCGTTTTTTCATGAAAATTTCATACATTTTGTCATGATATTTTCTACAGGTCCTCGGTCATTTTTTTTTCATGAAAAATTCAGACATTTCTTTCATGATATTTTACACAAGTCCGCGGTCATTGTTTTTTCATGAAATATTTTCATGCTATTTTGGAATCGTTCGCTGTCATCGTTTTTTCATGAAAATTTCAGACATTTTTTTCATGATATTTTCTACAGGTCTGCGGTCATCTTTTATTCATGAAAAGAACAACAGGTCTGCGGTCATCATTTTTCATGAAAATTTTAGACATTTTTTTCATGATATTTTCGACAGGTCCATTGTCATTTTTCTTTCTTAAAAATGACAACAGGTCCGCGGTCATTTTTTTTTCATGAACATTTTAGACAATTTTTTCATGATATTTTCGACAGGTCCATTGTCATTTTTCTTTCTTAAAAATGACAACAGGTCCATGGTCATTTTTTTTTCATGAAAATTTCAGAAATTTCTTGATATTTTTGACAGGACCGCGGTTATCGTCTTTTCTGGGCGAGAGGAGTTTTTTTTTTAACGAAATTCAATATGTAGGTGTACTAAATGCAAAAACATGCCTTACTGGGTGAGAGGAGTTGGTTTTAACACAAGTAGGTTAACTAAATGCAAAAACATGCTTTACTGGTTGAGAGGAGTTCGTTTTAACACAGGTAGGTGTACTAACTGAAAAAAACATGCTTTTCTGGTCGAGAGGAGTTCGTTTTAACACAATTCAATATGTAAGTGTAATAAATACAAAAACATGCTTTTCTGGTGGAGGAGTTCGTTTTAACACAAATAGGTGAATTAAATTCAAACACATGCTTTACTGGCCGAGAGGAGTTCGTTTTTACACAATTCAATAGGTAAGTGTAAAAAATGCAAAAACATGCTTTACTCGACGAGAAGAGTTCGTTTTAACACAAGTAGGTTAACTAAATGCAAAAACATGCTTTAATGGTTGAGAGGAGTTCGTTTTAACACAGGTAGGTGTACTAACTGAAAAAAACGTGCTTTACTGGGCGAGAGGAGTTCGTTTTAACACAATTCAATATGTATGCTGAGCCCAAAACGTAATAACTTTTAGCTGTTGCATTATGGAGCAGGTAAAATATTTTTCTCCTAATAGTGTAATAATTGTATTATATCATAGAATGAGTCAATCATTTATGGATTATTATGCTTCAATGTTAAGTGTAGTATCATACACAAATGCCCCGTCCTCTCTCTCTTTTAGAGATTTTTTCATGATATTTTCG
>CM036549.1:9306598-9369904 GCA_020745685.1 Tautogolabrus adspersus | reverse complement strand
GTGATGTTTTCTTTTTCATTATACAGTCAACAGAACCTAAAAAGGACTCCATTAAGTTCAATATTAGTCTACCGGGTAAAGTGGTTAGGCTGGAGTGACATAGTTTGCAGGACCTGCCTCTCTTTTTCCCCAGTACTTGGACTAAGAGCTGTGCCAGATGCCCTGCTCATCCACTGTGGCAGAAATGACCTGGGACTGGACAACGGCATCAAACCTGTTGCACGGCTGAAGCATGACCTGCAAGAATTACACCAGCAGCTCTCCCAGATGAAGATAGTCCTCTCTGCCATACACTTGTCACCCAGAAGAGCTGATCAATGTCTGCAACACTGAAGAAGGTGGACATGGTCTGGCGCTTTGTGAACAGTGAGATACCTACCATAGTTTCATCTGCTGGTGGAAGCATTGTGCATCATCCTCAGATAAAACACAGAGATCCTGGTCATTATTCAATGATGGGGATGTGTTTGAAAGGCCAAAGGGTTGTGTTGGATTTGCTTTTCCTCCATAAAAATCATCCATGATCTCTATGCTTTATTTGATGGAATTACATCGAAGCCAGGGTTGTTTGTTGAAAAAAAATGTTTGAATAAACTTTTTAAAATCGGACATGGTCATGATTTAAAGAATTTAGCAGTGAAGTTAATAGCTTTAAACTAAAAAGGCCTTGAACTGACATTCATTTCTTCTTGAGTAACTGTCAACAGCTTTGCTAACAGCAAGCTCAGCTTGTCACAGCCGGGCTCGTCTGAGATAAACAGCTTTCAAACTTCTTCTTCAACACTAAAAATGTATTGCCAATAAGTATATAGTAAAGCCAGTAGTTAAGGTGAGAATACTAGCAAGATGTGCAGGAGAGTCCATATTTTTTTTTATTAGTCACAGACATGTCAAACAGTCTGCCATTTTGGGATCCTTTTTTCACAAGTTCATTTTTGAGAGAGGACAGGAAATGCTCAGGGAACGAGTTCTCCAGGTCGGCAGCGGTTGAGGTCTGAATCTGAGGGCATCTTCTGTAATAAAGAAAAACAATCACAGAGTTAATTGTAAAGTAAAATGTCTTTTATTGTAGTGTTTATGCCTCAGACATGAAATAAGATGTGTCCTGAGGTTCTGCTAAACTTCAGGTTTTAAAGTTTTATTTTCTTAACGAGAAGCAGATATTTGATCTAGTTTTTCCTTTTAAGGACAGGATAACTATTTTTAATAAACACATTCAATAATGTAAGCATCAGCTTTATGTTTTTAAAGAAGAGTGTGCCTGGCACTTACTCAAGATTAGTTTAATTGTCAACACATGGGCCAGCCTGATAAATTAAACTATTGTAAAATATTCTCATATAATCGTGACATAAACAGGTTTACAATAATTCACTTTTGCCAATGACTTAGCAGTAGCCAGGGATGTGAGCCAACAGGTGCTTCCCACTGAAACAACAGAATCAATCTGAGGCAGAAATCAGAAGGTTGTATAATTAAATATGACAAAGAGTTTACATGAACTCAGACTGAGGCTTACTTAGTATGATTCTGTAATCCTTCACCGTCTTATATCTCTTTAATATAAGCCAGCTCTTTACCTGAAAGAGTCGTATCATCTGGGACCTGTGTGTCTCAGACATGGAAGCCAAGTGTCCTCTCTCTTCACATCTGCAGTGAGCCTAGGACAGAGACCGACAGATGAGCAGAACTGGTTTATACTGGTTTTTTGTTAACAGTGGAACTCTTATGTTGCAGTGCTAAACAAAGTATTTCAAGTTTTACTTCATTGTATCTTTATAAATGTTTAATCTCTGTAGTGTAAACACAAACACCTTTTATTTAAAACTTTGGACACTAGGTGGCAGTATTGGGTTGCTGTTTAGGTCATAGGTCAGTAAATTGGGTCAGTTGTTGTATACCCTGAAGCAAGTTAAAAATATCCAGACTTTCCTTAAGTAAGCTGGTTCGAAAAAGACAGAAGCCCTAGATAAACCTATCGGGTATCATGAGCTGGGGCCCGTTTCAGAAAGCAGGTTTTGTGCAAACACGGAGTCAGTTAACCCTGAAATGAGGGAAACTCTGGGTTTTCTGTTTCAGCAGGGGAGGTCACTCAAACCCGAGAAAGAGGGGTAACTCAGACCTGTTCCAGAGAGGGGGGCAACTTTAGCTCTGAGTCAGTTACTATGGTAACTGAGTATATGAACCTAACCTGGTCGGGAGCAGGTTTTCTTCAATGATTGAAAGGTGAGAGGACATTTAGCCTATGTGTGTGACACCAGCATTATGTTGGGGATAAAGATAATGCACATTCAAATAGACACTGAATGAAGTTAGGTTACTTTGTTTAATATGTCAAATATGATTAAAATAAAACCATGAGCCTAGTTTGTTCTTATATTTCATTTTGAGCTGTTTTAAAGTCGCTTTTCTTCTGCTGGATTGCATCTTAATGAAAATACATTTTAGGTTTAATACCATTCCACCAGTTTGGATCTGCAATATTATAATTCTGATGAAATATATATCAAAAATAATACACTTCATTACGCGCTGACGGGAGCAGCTGTTTTCTCCCACACCACTTCACTCTCTCCTTTGCGCTGCAGCAGTGTTACTTTTTTTTCCTTCTTAAAACCTGTTCATATTCGCCGTATGTCCGCATGAAGATAGGTTATATTTCGAGATGGTTAAAGTACGAGGATCTCTTTTTTGTCTCCTGTTGACATGGTGAATCGTAGTATCGGGGCTCCATTAATGTTGGCTTTTTATCCTCATGGTGCACGCGCTGAACACCGAGTGAACCTACAGTACTGAGAGTTGATTTAACAAACTCAAATCAGCTGATCTGAAACCAAAAACTCAGAGTTTCCCACCTGAGGGTAAATCAACTCAGAGCTCAGAGTTAGACTGAGAGTTTGTTGAACCATCTTTCAGAAACGGGCCCCAGGTAGCAAGCCTGTTGCCTTTTTTATTTATATTATGATCCTGTGTGTTACCCCTGTCAGTGAGGACCTTACCTGGTGACCTTTAGTGAGAGAGGACCTCACGTGATGAGTTGGAATCAGAGTCTGCTGTTTCATTTGGTCAATGATTTCCCTGAAGACAGAAAGAAAAATGATTACAAACTGAACAAGACTTCTTGCAGTATCGTTGAGGCTGTTAAAATCTGCTGCTAGTCTTCCTTAAATTTTAAGAAAGAATATAACTTGTTACTAAAACTCCTTTTACATGTCTTCAAACGTGATGCCACTAGCAGTTACAATAAAAATCCTATCATATGAGTGATGATTTTACCTTTAAGTTCTTGGTGATGGCGTGCTCTTCAGAGATCATGGCATCCACCTTCACAACCTACTGCTTCAGTCTGGCTGCCTCATGGTCACTGACAGGAAAACCACAGAAAATAGTGCATCAGATTATTTATCAAAGGATGTACTGTGTAAGTATATTCCATTTTTATCAGCAAAAAAATCCTCGACAATATTTGAAACTGCTTTGTTATTTGAGGGGTAAAATTAGACTGTAAACACCACAGTTACAGCACATTAAAATAAAGTTGCATTTAAAAATACTACTTACAAAAAGGTAGATAAATAAACAACATTTAAAGACATATATGACATTTGGTTTCAGCATGTTAAAAAAAACAAGGTTTTATTTATGTTGAGAACCTTTAGTTTACAAATAAATGTAAAAAGTCAGAACAGGAAACTGTTGAATTGTACGTTTTTGAGTCCTTACAGTTAATGTTTGGTTTGTATTAACCATCCCCTGTTGATTTGTATTATTATTTGTGTTTAATATAGGGACAGTGCACATTGAACATGAACATACATTTGGAAATATATGCCAGATTGCAGCCTAATTTCCATCAGTAGTCCGGCAGGTTCATGTGTCGTCTCTTTTCTTCAAACAGTAAGGAACATTATCGAACCTCATCAAAACTTCAGTATTATATGAACACAGGACATTTTCTGCCTCTTCCAAATACCAGACTGGCCAGACTGACCAACTGTTAATGTTAATAAATGCAGGCCAGCAGGCAATTGTTCTGTTCAATATGGTCTTTTATTGCTTTAAGATACCGTAACACATTATTTTAGCTTGATTAAGTTAAAATAAAGTAAAGATATCGTCAGTGATTCACAATTATAAGCTGAATTGTACCCTGGTTCTGTGTTTTTTTAATACCATGTCCAGAACAGTAACGGTATATCATAAAGCATAGCAAGTACGTTTATAAGGATTGTCCCCTTGATGGTTTTCTCAAATAAAAGATCAATAATGTCAAAGCCAGCCATCAGTAACATACAGTATCATAACAACACCATCACGTTAGCCACGTTAGCCTACTTTAGTGTTGCTAGCTAGCTAACAACCATAGGCTACCCCCGAAAAGTACATATAATAGACACTTAAACTTACCGAGTTAATGCAAAGATCCTTAGATCCCACAGGTCAGTTAGAAACAGCAGAACATCTCAATATGTCAATTCAAGAGAGACAAACAAGGAGCGGAAAAGTTCAGTCTTCTCGGTCCACCGTTGATTACGTTTGAAGTCAACACCAACAACAAACAGACGGGTTAGCCTCAGGCGCGGAGCTTATGGCTCATCGCAGAGGGGGCGGGGACTTATAGTGGGCCCTTAAACTGTCTATAAGCTATATAGCATATGCTGTAGCCTATATCCTATAGTAATAGCCAATGGTAGGCATAGTAGGCCTATCGGCTGTATGGAGATGCAAGACGGTGCGGGACGAAGACAAATGCGCATTACAATGAGTGCTATTTCAGCAACATGGACAGTGACAGGGATTTATCATTAAACAGTGACCTGCTGATATTTAAGCAGCACAACAAGTGCTGTTATGTCTGTGCGCATATTTGACCAATTATTTTTTATTAAACAAGTAAGGCAGACTTAATGAGCCGAGTCGGAAACTAAAGATAGAAGGCAACTGATTACACTACAGTTCGACATTCAGTGATGTTGGACGCCCATCCAGCCACACAGCCAAATCGACTATACAATAAAATCACACATAATCAACCCACACACGACAACAAACTTTCTAAGTGTGCAAGCAATGGCCTGCCGTTCATACGATAACAAAGCAGACACGGCGGTCTACAACACAAGCAGCCATAAACAAAAGGCCAGCATCTAAGCATAATCACAAATAATGATGAAACAACTTACCAATGAAGTTTTCATCCAGCATCTGTCAGTTTTACTGGAAAGTATTTCTGAACTATACGTGACCTGCTGATCTTATAGCAGCACCCTATCCTTCATCCTCGCAAACCACCTTGTTCTTATTAAAGACAATATCCCTCTCTATTGATAGTAAAGGTGAGCTTTGAGAGTCTGGCCTCATCATGCCCGCAGAAAGTTTTTAGTTAACTTCATGCGGCTGAAGCTGAGAGAGCGTCTGTGAGAGATTGACATCGGTAATGAAGATTTGCTCTGATCTGGACTTTTTTTAATTTAGTTTTTTATACTTTTAATGTTACGAAAAACAGCGAGGGAACGATAAATAAAGCAGGTGGTTAAAACTCCAGACAGCAGCGGGGGCTCAGCAAAGGGGGTGCTAATGGGGTGGAATCAATGACACTGCAAACAGGCCACAGTACCCCGCTGGTGCTGTTTTCTGCCGAAGTTGAGAATCCCCTTGGCAGTGGTGGGGGGCCCCTCTCTGCTCTGCAATAAATACATTGTGTGTCTTGATTGCTACTTAGACCACGCCAAACAAACTTTATTTGAAATATTCAACTAAATAACTAAAATGCACGTTCAATTTTGCCCAAAGTGGGCCCCTTGAGACAGTGGGCCCGGGGCGGCCGCACCCTCTGCCCCCACGCTCGCTCCGCTACAGATTAGCCTATACTGCATTATACAAAACGAGCTCATAAACAAACAAACAAACAAACAAACACTAAACGCGACAGGATCCAGACAACATCTTCACACACACGATGACTGCGGACCTGTCGAAAATTTCATAAAAAAACGATGACCGCGGACCTGTCGTAATTTTCATTAAAAAACGATGACTGCGGACCTGTCGAAAATTTCATAAAAAAACGATGACCGCGGACCTGTTGTAATTTTCATGAAAAAACGATGACCGCGGACCTGTCGAAATTTTCATGAAAAAACGTTGACCGCTGACCTGTCGAAAATTTCATGAAAAAACGATGACCGCAAACTTGTCGAAAATTTCATGAAAAAACGATGACCGCGGACCTGTCGAAAATTTCATGAAAAAACAATGACCGTGGACCTGTCGAAAATGTCATGAAAAAACAATGACGGCAGACCTGTTGTAATTTTCATGAAAAAATGATGATCGTGGACCTCTCAAAAATTTCATAAAAAAAAGATGACCGCATACCTGTCGAAATTTTCATGAAAAAATGAGTAACGCGGATTTGTCGAAAATTTCATGAAAAAACGATAACCCAGACCTGTCGTAATTTTCATGAAGAAACGATAACCGCGGACATGTCGAAAATTTCATGAAAAAACGATGACCCAAACCTGTCGTAATTTTCATGAAGAAATGATGACAGCGGACCTGTCGAAAATTTCATAAAAAAACGATAACCGCGGACCTGTCGAAAATTTCATGGAAAAACGAGTAACACGGACTTGTCGAAAATTTCATAAAAAAACGATGACCCAGACCTGTCGTAATTTTCATGAAAAAACAATGACGGCAGACCTGTTGTAATTTTCATGAAAAAATGATGATCGTGGACCTCTCGAAAAATTTCATGAAAAAACGATGACCGCGGACCTGTCGAAATTTTCCTGAAAAAACAATGACGGCAGACCTGTTGTAATTTTCCTGAAAAAATGATGATCGTAGACCTCTCGAAAATTTCATAAAAAAACGATGACCGCAGACCTGTCGTAATTTTCATGAAAAAACGATTACCGCGGACCTGTCGAAATTTTCATGAAAAAACGTTGACCGCTGACCTGTCGTAATTTTCATGGAAAAATGAGTAACGCGGATTTGTCGAAATTTTCATGAAGAAATGATGACCGCGGACCTGTCGAAAATTTCATAAAAAAACGATTACCGCGGACCTGTCGAAAATTTCATGGAAAAACGAGTAACACGGACTTGTCGAAAATTTCATAAAAAAACGATGACCCAGACCTGTCGTAATTTTCATGAAAAAACGATGACCGCGGACCTGTCGAAATTTTCATGAAAAAACAATGACGGTAGACCTGTTGTAATTTTCATGAAAAAATTATGATCGTGGACCTCTCGAAAATTTAATAAAAAAACGATGACCGCGGACCTGTCGAAATTTTCATGAAAAAACAATGACGGTAGACCTGTTGTAATTTTCATGAAAAAATGATGATCGTGGACCTCTCGAAAATTTCATGGAAAAATGAGTAACGTGGTTTTGTCGAAATTTTCATGAAAAAACGATGACCGCGGACCTGTCGAAAATTTCATAAAAAAATGATGACCGCGGACCTGTCGAAAATTTCATGGAAAAACGAGTACCGTAGACTTGTCGAAAATTTCATAAAAAAACAATGACGGCAGACCTGTCGAAATTTTCATGAAAAAACAATGACGGCAGACCTGTTGTAATTTTCATGAAAAAACAATGACGGCAGAGCTGTTTTAATTTTCATGGAAAAATGATGATCGTGGACCTCTCGAAAATTTCATGAAAAAACGATGACCGCAAACTTGTCGAAATTTTCATGAAAAAACAATGACGGCAGACCTGTTGTAATTATCATGAAAAAATGATGACCGTGTACCTGTCGAAAATTTCATGAAAAATCGATGACTGCAGACCTGTCGAAAACATCCTGAAAAAATGTCTGAAATGTTCATGAATAAACAATGACCGTGAACCTGTCGGAAATTTCATGGAAAAATGAGTAACGCGGATTTGTCGAAAATTTCATGAAAAAACGATGACCCAGACCTGTCGTTATTTTCGTGAAGAAACGATGACCGCGGACATGTCGAAAATTTCATGAAAAAACGATGACCCAAACCTGTCGTAATTTTCATGAAAAAATGATGACCGTGGACCTCTCGAAAATTTCATAAAAAAATGTTCATTTGTATATGATGCAAGAATACGCATACATGTGCACATACATATACAGAAAAAACAGATTTCTCTACACATTCCAAATAATGACACATGTTAATACAGATACCAGTTTATGAATTGAGGTGTATTAAGTCAGGATTCATGTGGTAAATGTTAAGCATAAAAGGGCAATTCATCACATTAACATTCACTTGTTTCTCAATAATACACAGTTTTTACTTATTTATTAGTAGTTAATAATGCTTCAATCATAGTGAAAATCGACGTTCAAAATGAGATGGTGTTTCTATTGGCACTATGGATCTTGGCTACAGAAAGTTCCGTGTTAACTACCTCAAGATAAGTATTAATCCACTGTGATATTGAGAGAACATGTGGAGGTTGTCAGCGGAGAGCCAACATCTTTTTGCGGTGGTAAGTCCAGCTAACATTATGCATTCTTGTGAGTTTGCAAGTTCTAGGGTTGTAATGTCATTAAGAAGTAAAACAATAGGAGTGCAAAGTATATCGCGATTTAAGATTTAAGGTAAAATGAGGCAAATTTGTCTCCAAAATGTTGCTACTTCTCTGCATTACGAAAACATGTGCATAAATGAGCCAACCTTAGTATCTGGGCAGAGATCACAATTTGGTGAAGAAGACAGTTTCATAAGGTAACGTTTCCTGGGTGTAAGATAGGTTCTGTGAATGAAGTTAAGTTGTATTAGTTGGTGGTTTGGCTTTTTGGAAGAGTCAACAATAGTTCCCCATATTTTTTTCAAACCATCATCCTTCAAAGATACCCCCAGTTCCCTAGACCACACCTGCTGGATGTACTATGGTTATAACTAGAAGAAGATAGCATAGAGTAAAGTTTGGAGACTGAATTTTTTGCTTCATCATTTTTACCTAATACTTTATGCATCTTGTGAATTGTGAGCGGGATGTTTCAGGGAACACCATAGGCTTTCATAGAAGATCTTAGCTGTCATTAAAACAACGTCTTGTGTGTTAGCTCTGATATCATAGATGTCTCCTAGCACATGAATATCTTTGCTCTCCCACACTGGATATGCAAATGGAACAGACCCAGTTAGAAGGGAATTATTATGAAATATAGGGCTGTTGTGTGCCACTTCTGACTTGTATTCGATTCTCTTTCTGTTTTGCGCCATATTGATAGAAGAAAATTAATGATAGGACCAAGATGAAGTTTGGCATATTTTAGTGGTATGGCAGAGTAAAGTCCTTTAATCTATGAGGGTGGGCTATGTTTTCCTCCATATATTTCCATAACACCACAGCATCAGGGTTAAACCAGGATGAGATATGTTAGATATGTGCTTAGAACAAATGACCAGGAATAGTATTTAAAATTTGGGACGGAGAGACCGCCTGATGATTTTTGACATTGCAGTGTGGATAACTCAACACGGGGTCGCTTCCCTCTCCAAATGAATTTAGTCACAAGTGACTGAATCCCAGTATTTTACAGGTGGTGGTAATGGCAACATAGAGGAAAAGTTCAACCGTGGTAGGATGTCCATTTTTACTATGGAGACACGAGCCTGTAGAGAAATGGGGAAATTAACCTATCTATCTAGATCGACAGCTATGCGTTTATAATTATCCCAATAGTTATTTGTGATAATGCTATTAAGGAGAAATGACCACTCCCAGATATTTAAATTTTTTGAACATAGGAACAAGTGCTGGTAAGGAAGATGGGTCTAAGTAGGAATTTAATTGCAATAAAGCCGATTTGGACCAGTTTATTTTGTAGCCAGAATGGGTTCCAAAATCATTAAAGGTTTCAAGAATGTAAGGTATGTAGTTTTATCTACATATAGCAGTATATCATCTGCAAATAATGAAATATGATGACTGGTGCTGTGGAAAACTATAGGGGAGATGTAGGGATGTTGTCTGATTTTCTGAGGAAGAGGTGGGTTATTATAAAGGACTTGTATCATTTTAATGAAACCCCCAATTTAAAATGTTCCAAAACCATCCGTAAGTAACCCCATTCCAGTCGATCAAAGGCTTTTTCAGCGTCTAAAGATAAGATGGCACAGGGTGAAGCAATGCTATAGCATAGCATGTATAACATGTAGCAAGCGAGTGTAGTGATATTTGCAGCCACCTTCCTTTACAACCTTTCCTGCCGGACCCACAGACTGTTGATTAACATCTTGTTTACTTTCTACCAAGATCAAAGGAACTGATTGACGATTTGAAAGCCTCTCTCTCTCAGACAAGCTTTGGGAGAGAGGATATTATAAACTTCTAACACCTTGGATAAAACAACCAAGCAGGACACAGAACGCTCTGTTATCTACGAACTGACCTCAAGACCGTGAACTGTGACCAGCTAGACAGCCGTTGTGTCTATACAAGTCATAAAATCACAAGGGGGCAGAACCATCTGCAGCTCTGGAGCTTCTCAGAAAGACATTCATTTAAATCACTGCTCAAGAACTCTGGTTTAAACCACAACGGTGTCACTGGCACATTGTGGCCAGGACATCGATGAATACATAAGCTTTATAATCACATGTTCAATATATCTGTATTATAATCGTATGATATTAGCTATAGAGGTGTTAATTAAAGACACCAACTTCTTTTCATACTTTATTAATGTGTCTTATTAAGAATGTCGACTGTATAACATTTTTTGTTCAAATATAGGCTGGAATTTACTGATCAGGTGATGTGACCCACATCTGATAGCAATTTATAACGAAATGGAAGTATGGTGATGTATATATGTTTTAGTTCTTATTCGTAATCTTATTGAGTAAACTCCGTAATTAAAACGATGCCCACCGGTGACATGGGGGAGTGACCATTTGCCTGCGAGAAAACTGATAAGAGTAGAAAGCAACTCTTCTCATCACTAATTTTTCACTGCAGTCTTTTTCTAAACTTCTTCAAGACATCTTTAAGCTTTCGCACCGTAGGAACGACTCCTGGAGAACATTTGTTCTTCTTGTAACTCTACGCGCACATTTTGAAAACTTTAATTCTTTCTTGCTCAAGTAAGGCCTTTTTAACTCTTTCTTATTCAAAGTTTTGGCTCATCACATTTTTAACGCCAATTTCCTAATTTAGATAAATCGAGATGGCCATCAGGTTAATCTAAGAGGAAATTGAAGCATCAAAAGACTTTTTATTAATTTTTCCGTTTTGATCCACTCGGAGTCGCTGTAAGACGACGCAAACCAACTCGGGCAGCCATCGAGCAAGGTGAAATTGGTTTTATGTTCGACATTCGCTTGTTTTTTCTATTTCCAACCTTAATAGTGTCATGAAAACCGCACCAATTCCAGCCAGGTTGGTATTATTTTGTACAGATAAGTACGACAGACATTTCATTTTTTTTTTTTTTTTTTCTATTTGTCTGCATTTTTTCTCATCGTTTAACACCACAAAGGGGGGTGTCAACTTTTTATGAGATTGAGGCATATTTTAGTCTTGCAGCCAAATATTTTCATATTTAGTGCGTGTGCGTGACCATCACCGGCCCTCTCTGGAAGCTAAGTTGACATTCTTTATTAGATTTCCCTATTATGTGCCAGGGAGGGCAGTGCTGCACCGCAGTGATCTGAGGGGGAAACAAAGGCTGGACAGGACGAGACAAGGCGAACAGGGGAGGGAATAGGCAGGCAGTGCTATCAGAATCGAAGAGTGCTGTGTTATTTCTAACCACCAGCTCCACATCTAAAAAGAAACAAGACAAGACAAAAAACAGAGAATCAGACCCAAAAAAAAGAAGTTGTGTCAGACGCCATTATTGTGGATGCCCTGAAAGTATAGAGTAGGCCGCCCGAGGATACAGGTGAGAAGAGGGCATGTGTTTAGTGTAGGGTCTCTGGGGAGAGACTCAGCACATTCTGGAGGGTCCCAACTTTTCTCGGCAATGGGACTCAACAGGAGCTAGTAAGCCCTGATCAACATGCAAGTGTGATGAACTCCAAAGCCTAGAGCAGCCATCACAGCACAGCAGGGCCAGGCGGGCAGAGCGCGCACCCCCCCACGGATCACAGGAGCACCCAGGAGGTATCCCCAGAGAACCACCAGAGCAACCGAGAGCCACGCGGACCCGGGGAACAAGAGGGGCAGCGACCGCCACACCCAGCGCGCCAGGACAGGCCCAGGCGGCATGGGGCACGAGGGCAAACCCATCACCCAACACCCAGCCCCCCCACCCCAGCACCCCCCAGTACCCCAGCACCCCCCACCCGCCCACACCACGCCCAATCCCCCACCCCCGAGAAGGCAGGAGGCCCCACGCAGGCCAGGAGGCCAGATGTAGGAGCCGAGCGCCCCCCCGCAGGGAGGGCAACCAGCCCAGCGCCAAACAGGCTGCCACCGGGTGTCGGCATGAGGAAATCGAAGTCAGGGCCCAATGCAAGCCCAGAGGGCAAATGTGGACGGGGCAGCAGGTGCTGGCGCCGCAAGAGGGGAGGCGCCCCGCATACCTCCCGTACCACCCCCCAGGGGGAGCGCGGCGTGCCCAGGGCCCCCGCACCCCAAGATGCGCCCCGACCCCCAACCAGAACCAAGCCACCACACACAGCCAGCCCGCGCCACAGCCACAGCGCCCACCAGGCCAACCGATCCAGCCCCCGCAGCCCACCGAGAGTCACCGCACCAGCAGGGACCGAACAGGCACGCATGAGAACCCCCCCCAGGCCACCAACCCCAAGTCCCAGGGGCCCCCAGCCGCAGTAACACAGATGATGGTCCACCCTCACTGCTCCATGCCAGGGAGGGCCGGGCCCCCCAGCAAGGCCTTGTGTATGCTGGTGGGAGAAGAGAAAAAAAAAAAGAAAATAAATAACTTTACCCCCCTCTTACTATGTTTCCCGATCCCTGACGCAGAAACATTATCCCTACACCGTGTTCAAGTGTACCCCTGAGTGTAATGTGGTGCATTAAAAGTTGGGGAGGGAGGGTGGGTGAGCTGGCAAGGGGGCAGGCCAGAGGGTTGCAGGGGATGGGTACTCTGCCACCTACCCTGAACCAAAGTCCCCGAGCCACCCCAGACCTCCCCCCCAAGTTGTGTGTATGGTGCATTAAAAAAAATAAAATAATTGGAGAGCAGGGGAGGCAAGCAGGGGGGGGATGGGGAGGACATAGCGCCGTATAGCCCTGCAATCCGCCCCACCGCAGAGCCCACCCTACTCAACCCCCCCCGCCCTCGGAGCCCTAATTGTTGTGTCCCTATATGTGCCTAAGAGCAACTATATACAGTGCGGTGTGAGATGTGTGAAGTGTACATTAAGAGGCAGACTGGTTAGGGGTCCGGCCCGTGAGGACAGAGCAGCGAGAGGGACAGGTGTGAAACTGGCCCTGATGTAGAGGGCTCCCCAGAACCAAGAGGCAAGGAGCCACAGAGGACCCACACGGACCAGCCCGTCCCGCCAACACTACAACCCCAGGAGCCGCAGCGCCGGAGCAGCGCCCCGGCGGACGCCATAGCCCCACCACAGGCCGGCCGCATGCAGCAGCCCGCCCCAGAGGGGTGATCGGGCCGCACCAGTAGGAAGCAAGGGCCCCGAGCCCCCACCCAACCCCCCCCAGAGCCGGCACACCGAGGATGCAGGACGCGCACCACGCAGCACCACTAAGCCTGCCCCGCTCCACCAAACCCAAGGACAGCACCAGGCCCAGACCAAGGCCCCCAGCTAGCAGTACCCAAACTCTGGCGGCAGCACACAGGCCCGGAGCCTGTGCCCGGCTGAGCCAGTGTGCCCCCCCCGCAAGTAGACCACCCGGCCCCCACACCAGACCCCCAGGCAGCGGAGGGCCCCCCCAGCCCACCCAGGGGGGGAGAGGGGCGCAGCGGAGCAGGCAGGCAGGCACAGAGGCAGGAGGAGGGAAGCGAGGCGGAGAGGGACAGGGGAGCGACAGGAGGGCCGACCCACCCCAAACCCCAAGGCCAGCCAAAGCGCCCCGGAAGACGCCAGCCGCCGCCCCCCCCAGACCCCCAGGAGAGCGCGCAGCCCCAGCAGACCCGGAGCCCAAGGGAGGAGACACTGGGAGCACCCACCCCCCAGGGGGAGGGGCCCGAACCAAGCAGGCCCCGCAGAGCCAGAAAGCAACTCCAGGGACAAGAGGGAAAGCCACCCCTAGTGCATGCAGACGGCCTTGAAGTCCGTGGTGCCGTCATTCCTTGTTGAGGAGAGGGATAATAAGCTGAGATAAAGCAGAGGAGAGTCAGACCATATGCACAGACAAAGTAAATATGTTCAGGAGCATCACAAATTTATGAGGGGGATGGCATACGCTCACATACAGAAGGAAGCTACAGGTTAATATTTAAAGATCTAATAAATGGGGACCATTTTTCTGTAAAGGATACCAATTGTTTTTTTCGGGTAGCAGATATTTTCTCGAGTGAAATGTGTTCTGTAAGGAGGTTCAGCCAATGAATGATGTTGAGGGCTTTCTTATCTTTCCAGTTAACCAGAATGGTTTTTTTGGCAATTGCGAGAGCTGCAAGCGTGGGTTGGACTTGAGTGTCTGATAAGGTCGTTGTCGATAGATCGCCAATTAGGCAAAGGTTCGGGGAATGCGGAATCCTGCAGTCCAAAATATTGGAAAGTTTCTGAGTGACTGTTAACCAAAATTGATAAACGGGTGTACATAGCCAAAGAGCGTGAAAATAGGTGTCCGCCGTGTTTTGAGTGCATTGAGTGCATGTGTCGGTGTGCGAAAAACCCATTTTATACAATTTAACTTGCGTTACATGTGATCTGTGAAGAAACTTAAATTGGATTAACTGTAAATTGGTGTTTTTTGTCATCTTGAATGTGTTTCTACAGATCTGGGTCCAGAAATCAGAGTCAAAAGATACGGATAAGTCTTTTTCCCATTTTTGAATTGGTATATGTATAGAGTCTGTTTTTGAAAGTAAACTATACATTTTTGAGAGATTTTTCTTATGTTTTGGAGACAATTTCGTGATGTATTTGACAAATTCAGGTGGCTGTAAATCAGTTAGCTGTAAAGTGTTCTGAGACGATGGAATCCTACTCGTAATTGTCTTTTTTACCTGTAGGTACTGAAGAAAATTTCCATTTTTTATTTCAAAGGTTCGAAATAATGTTGTATATGTCATAAGTATGTTATCATCAAAAAGGTGATGGAGGTGGGTGACCCCTTTCTCTGCCCATGTGCTGAGATAAAGAGGTATTTTGTTGTTTACAAAGTCTGGGTTGTGCCAGATTGGGGAGAGTATACCTGGTAGTAATTGGGAGCCTGTGACTTCCAGGGATTTCCACCAAGCAGACATGGTGGAGGCAATCATAGGGTTTTTGAAGCAGGAATGATGTTTAAGGGTAGAGGTGATAAAGGGTAGGTCTTGGAGTTTGATGAGGTTGCAGTCTATCTGTTCTAGTTCCAGCCAGGAGTTATATTCTTCATGTTGATATATCCATTTGGTGAGATACTGTAGTTGGTTGGCTAAGTAATAATACAAGAAGTTCGGAGCTTCCAGTCCACCTTCAGATTTATTCTTCTGGAGAGTGGTTAGGCTGATTTTAGCTTTTTTGTTCTTTGAGTAGAATAAGAGGAAATTGAAGCATCAAAAGACTTTTTATTAATTTTTCCGTTTTGATCCACTCGGAGTCGCTGTAAGACGACGCAAACCAACTCGGGCAGCCATCGAGCAAGGTGAAATTGGTTTTATGTTCGACATTCGCTTGTTTTTTCTATTTCCAACCTTAATAGTGTCATGAAAACCGCACCAATTCCAGCCAGGTTGGTATTATTTTGTACAGATAAGTACGACAGACATTTCACAGGTCTCATCAACTCACCAACCTCAGTGGTTGTGACGAAAACTCAAAGAAACAACGCTGAATGTCCGTCGGAGTACCGTGCGGCAGCCAGGGCGCTTAGGGACCATCGTGAAATTGCAATCTCTGATTTTTCAGTTTGGACAATCAAAGAAAATAACAACAACACACAAATACTGTCTGTTTTTAAGCTTATTATAGATCTTTCACAACCATTATCTCCCAGAAAAAAACATTTAAAAATATCCCAGAAAGAAGAAGTGTTCAGTCAGCATTAGTTATTAAAGGGATACTTCACCCGTTGAAACATGAATCTGTAGTGAAATTGGGTCATATATGTAGTAGAAATGTGAAATAAATTTTGAAATTGGTGCCTTCTTGACCGAGAAAAGGCAAAAAGTGTTTTTTTGCCTTTTCTCTGCAAAGACAACAACTCCCAGAATGCACAGCACCGCAGAACACTCCCGCTGAAGGAGAGGTGCATTCATGTGGTATCGGAAAAATGAGATTCCGAGTTGTAAAATGCACATGAAACACCTGCTCAAGTCGGTTTTGTGTTTTGTAACATACTTTTTATTCATGCACGTATTGCACATCAACTTTTTGCTTAAATATAACTTGACTATAAGATTTCTCAGAGTTGGGAAGTCGGAAGAACGACTTCCCAACTTGGAAACTTAAACCACCCGAGCAGCACCTGAATGCAGCATTACTCGCAGACATTCACAAAACAATAATACAGCCGTTTCCACAACTGATTCAGAGATTTCTTTCAGAAGGAAATGGCATCTTGGAAATTCCTGGAAGAAAACAGACTATATGTCTGTGTCCATAGGCAAACAGTGACAGCACCGACAACACAAGTCTGCCCCGGCTCCTTCTTCCTCTCACAGCCAAGGACCTAGCCTGCTAGGCTAGCTAGCCTGCCTGTCTGCACCAGCAGCCAGCTCGTCGCTATATTGCGGCTCATAGAAAGAGCCACGAACATCCGATTCAAGCACAAAACCTTCAAAATCCCCTTCAGTCATATCAGTTTGAAGTTGAAACATAAGTTTTTCGCCATTCTCGGTCCATAAGAGCTATATCCATAGAGACACCCAGCTTGAGCCCGGCTCAGGGTCCCTGTTCAGCCGCTGTCTGTCTGCAGAAGGCACCTGGCAGCAATATTGCGGGCGGCTAGTAGAAAGAGCCACAAACATCCGATTCGAGCACAAGACCTTCAAAATCCCTTTCATCCATATCAGCTTGAAGTTGAAACATACTTTTTTCGCATAGCCTTAAAGCAAGATGGCGGATGTTAAGTTTCGATTCTGGCAGTGAAGCCCCGCCCACTGATCTGTGATAGGTCTGTAGCTTCAGTGGTCGAAAACATGAGGAACTAGCGATGTAGTTTTACCCTGCTAACCACAACAGCTGCGAGTGACGCAAAAATCGTCATATTGCGTCACTCGCGGCAGCATCTCAGAAAAGAAAATACAGATTTTTCCCGTCTCAGGGGGAAATGAGGGCTGAATGCAAGACCATTCAATAAAAACACAAGTTTACTACTAATACAAAGCTTAATGCAAATGGGTGAAGTATCCCTTTAATATTTCTCGGTTTATTTATTTCGATCAGTATATTAACATTTTTTCTTATTCTTTCGTGACATGTTAGGATGATTTTATGACTATTGCGTTCATTCAGCATTAGTTATTAATATTTCTCGGTTTTATTTTGAAATAGCTCTCAGGAATTCCAACCTGCCAACACCAAAATACTTCTCATCTGTTTTTAAGGTCAGTACTAATCTTTCACAACCATTATCTCCCAGGAAAAAGGAAACATTTGAATATATCCCAGAAACAATGAGTGTCCAGTGAGCATTATATTAATATTTCTCCATTTTATTTTGAAATAGCTCCCAGGAATTTCAACCTACCAGCACCAGTCTACTTGTCATCTGTTTGTAAGGTCCGTATTGATCTTTCACAAGCATCATCTCCCATAAAATCATGTAAAAATATTCCAGAAACAATTAGTTATGATTGAGCATATTTAAGGAAAATTACTCAACGTTTTATTTTGAAATAGCTCGCAGGAATTTCAACCTACTGTAGTTTCTCTCTTCTGGACATAGATGATGTGTACATGATGAAGAAATCTCCATTGACACTGACTTAGTAACAATAATAAGTTTATTAAGTATAAGAAAGAACAGAGTCAACCAGGCTTGCCATGGATAGCCTGTGAGAGATTGTGAAGCCGAATCATCTCTCCTGAACAAAGAGATATCACCTAAATTTTTACATGTCAGCGTAAAAACATCTGTTTCCTATTATGGAGCTAAACCCGCTCTCTCCTACACGTACCCCTTATCCGCAACTTATCTGGACATAGGGGCCCCAATGTAAGCACTCCAATGTAGGGGTGCTTCTCCTAAATTTATGTATGTTCATGTAACTTTAAGAGCAACACATGTTTCAGATCTAAACATATTAAAGAAGAGCAGTCATAACCTTTGTCCCAGTTAACTTTAGACACCTCACTACCAACACCAGTCTACTTTTCATCTGTTTGTAAGGTCATATTGATCATTTACAACCATTATCTGCCAGAAAAAATTGTAAAAATATTCCAGAAACGATCAGTATTCATTGAGCATATTTTAGGAATATTTCTCGGTTTTATTTTGAAATAGCTCGCAGGAATTTCAAGCTACCAACACCATTCTACTTGTCATCTGTTTGTAAGGTCGGTATTGATCTTTCACAACTATCATCTCCCATAAAATCATGTAAAAATATTCCAGAAACAATCAGTATTCATTGAGCATATTTTAGGAATATTACTCAGTTTTATTTTGAAATAGCTCCAAGGAATTTCAACCTACCAGCACCATTCTACTTGTCATGTTTTTGTAAAGTTGGTATTGATCATTTACAACCATTATTTGCCAGAAAAAAATGTTAAAATGTTCCAGAAACAATTAGTAATCATTGAACATATTTTAGGAAAATTACTCAACGTTTTATTTTGAAATAGCTCGCAGGAATTTCAACCTACCAACACCAGTCTACTTGTCATCTGTTTGTAAGGTCGATATTGATCTTTCACAACCATCCTCTCCCATAAAATAATGTAAAAATATTCCAGAAACAATCAGTATTCAATGAGCATATTTTAGGAATATTTCTCGGTTTTATTTTGAAATTGCTCTCTGGAATTTCAACCTACCAACACCATTCTACTTGTCATGTGTTTGTAAGGTCGATATTGATCTTTCACAACAATCATCTCCCATAAAATCATGTAAAAATATTCCAGAAACAATTAGTAATCATTGAGCATATTTTAGGAATATTTCCCGGTTTTATTTTTAAATAGCTCGCAGGAATTTCAACCTACCAGCACCATTCTACTTGTCATGTGTTTGTAAGGTCGATATTGATCTTTCACAACCATCATCTCCCATAAAATCATGTAAAAATATTCCAGAAACAATCAGTATTCATTGAGCATAGTTTAGGAATATTTCTCGGTTTATTTTGAAATAGCTCGCTGGAATTTTAACCCACCAGCACCAGTCTACTTGTCATCTGTTTGTAAGGGCGATATTGATCTTTCACAACCATTATCTCCCAGAAAGAAATGAGTGTGAAATAATGAGTGTCTAGTGAGCATTATATTAATATTTCTCCATTTTATTTTGAAATAGCTCGCAGCATTTAGTCACAAAGTGCAGGTGTTCCACTTTTGGTTTCATTTTCATTCAGCTGATGGTCAGGACTGGTATGCCTTGCCGGTGAGTGTCTATAAACTAGCAATTGCAATTATTTCAAATCAAGAATTAATGACACATGGATGAATGTATAATTTCATTTGTTAATTCTGGGTTTTGTGTTTGTGTTTACATTGCAGGTTTACAACCTATTTAATTAACGTCACAGTCTAACCAATTAATTAACGAGCTGACTGTCTGTAGGCTAGCGTAGCTGTAGCAGTCAGGCTACTTAGTGTGTAAATACTTATTGTGTATGCGTGCACAATAAAATTCATAAAGTGACCTGAGTTGTATCCACCGTACTTGTACTGATAACCCTTCCAGAGGGGGGTTTATTGAGCTATAGTAGGTACAGTAGTTTAGTAAAAATCTGGACAGTATTCATTGAACATTATTTAGGAACATTTCTCAGTTTAATTTATTTATTTATTTCGATCAGTATATCAACATTATTCCTTATTCTTTCGTGACATGTTAGGATGATTTTATGACTATTGCCATAATTTTCTTACACACATTACCTTTAACTCCTGAGCAGGAAGCAATAGTGACCAAACCAACCATACCAGGTGCTCACCTTTCTTGATTCCGTAAAGTTACAGACTGTTTCAGACTGCATTACGCTGTAAGTGTTACATATTGTGCTTTTTTTTATCAATGTTAAGTGTCCTTGCAGCACAGACTTATTACTAATAAAATGTTTTACTTATGTTTACAGTTGAAGGGCCTGCAATGTCATCATGGGGCATACAAGGAAAGGCGGTAGAATACCGAAGGAGGATCTGTGGATAAGGGCTGGTGGTGAACAGCGCGTAAATAAGGAATTATTAGATCTGCGAATAATAAAAAGGGAAACATCTTGGAACTCTGAAGTATGGCCAGAGCTTTCCATTCATTTGTTTTCCGTTAACCAGGAGAGGTTAAAGAAATGGCTATATGTTGTACGGCTGCAAGACAGACAAGGGGTTAGGACAGCAACCCAACAACTTACGGCACAAGCTATTGTGCACGTTGGAGACCATGTTTGCTCCAGTAAATCAGTGCAGTCATCCACCACAGAAACAAGCAAAGAAAATTTGGATGAAGTGGGGAGTGATGAGAGTTCCATTCATGTGTATGATACGGATCTGGGTGGAGGAAATCACAATGTTGATGACCTTCAGGAGTTAACTACAGATACTGCAACAAATACAGATGCAGCAATTGATATAGCTACAGCAACAGATACAGGTGATGAAAATTTGGATGAAGTGAAGAGTGAAGGAAGTGCCGTCCTTGAGACTGATTCTTGCCTGGGTGGAAAACGTAATATTAGTAAAGTTAAGAGCTACACTGGAAAAACATCACCTGTGAAAAAGATCCAAAGTTCAAGTGAAAAAGATCAGTACAGACCTACACAACCTGGACCTAAAAAATTTAAAATTCACATTAAGAGGGGCAAATGGGGCAAGATCAAGCCCAGTCATGGATCGTCAAAACTCAGGAAGTCATGGACACATGTTCTGTACAGTAGCTTTCGAAAGCACAACCCTTGCTGTTTTCTTGCATTCAAGTACCAGCATTTTAGAGCACCTAAGAGCCGAAAGACTTCATCACCTTACGTTAAAAAAAAGCTGTGTGCATGTTTTCTTCATGCAAAGCCAAATACTTCTTTGAAATGTCAAATAAACCCTCAAAGAATGCAAAAAAGATTACATTTCACGTGTCTCGAAGTGGTAAAGTTGCACATTTATGTGATGAGACAAGGGCAAGGCCAGCCAGCAATTAGAAGAGAGGAAAAATTGCGAAGGCAGTCACTGGTGGTGTGAGTAATACCTTTTTTCAGAGGCTGGGGAAAACACCATCATCGGAGCTACTTGCTGGTAACCTCATCCGAGCACTGCTAAAAGACGTCCTCGAAGTTGTGTCAGCAGAGATAAGTGGAAGCACAAGGCTTCATGATGACATGTTGCTGGAGCTAATACTAACACAGCAAAAAATGAAGAGTCTGATGCAGGTTACATTTTCTGTCCAGGGTACATCCAACATCTGCAAGTGGATTCCTTTGGTATACCGAGCAAGGATTTGCAATTTTTGCAGATCATCTCCGGCAAAGTTCTCCAGTGACCCTCTTCCTTGATTCCACAGGTGGTGTTGTGCGCCGGCTCCCCAACCAACCCAAGAGGGTTCTGTATTATGCCCTCTGTTTGTCAGGTGATGGCAAAAACAAACCACCTCTTCCTCTCAGTGAAATGGTCACCAATGGCCACACCGTGGCCAATCTGTCCTTTTGGCTAATACATTTTTGACAAAAGTCATACCTTGAGATGCTGTGTAAAATCATCCAAGGCTCTTTTACAAAAAAAGAGCTGAAGGGCATCACTGTGCTATACCTGTGCTAAGCACATATCCTGAAGGCCGTCTCTGTTTCCTTTTCCAGGAAGACCAGAGATAAAGGCCTGAAGGAATTTGCAAATCATTGCGTGGCACATCTGATAAACAGCATCAGTCTGAATCCTGCAGTCCAATTTTTTGGCCACATGGCACCAAAGAGAGCCAAGACTGTTCTTTCCAACTCACCGTTTCGGCAGTTTTTTGAAGGGGTCCTGGAAAGTGACCAGTCCAATGTGCCAGATGCAAATGGAAATTGTGAGGAGAACCCGTACTACTGTCCTGATATCATCCAGTGTTTTGCTGCAGGATTACATGGGGATCTTCCCACTTTGGTCAGGCCTTATTTTGGGGGATCTATGCAGATATGCAAGTGACGCAGATCCAAGCAAAGTTGGTACAGCAGACACCAAAACAAGGCTTACTAACTGCCATGTTGAGAACTGGTTTTCAATCACAAAGAACCAGATTCTACGCAGGGAACGCTTCCTCAGGCCTGGCTCTTTCATTCGGATACCGGGATACCTCTCTGTGTGGCCGCTACAAGGAACACATCCTGCAGTATGGCCTTAATCAGGAGCTGTTGGGCAGACCATTGAAAAACAGAGAAGAACATCTGGAGCATGCTGAGGAACAATGGGGAAAACGTAGTGTGCGTGCAGCTCCTAAAAGGACAAAGTATTTCCACCCTCCCCACAAGATCCCAGCTCCTATGGGAGTGAAAAGACGCATCCAAAGACAACGGATGAAGACCTATAAAAGGTATGTCATTAAGATACATTGACAGATTGTAAAAAATAGATAATAATAAGACTTCTGCAAGTCAAATGCTGCAACTATTTTGTCTAAAATGTAATATTTATTTCAAAGGTTGAACATGTTCTTCTGATTCTCATGAATTGATTTATTGGTGTTTATTAAATATAGACTCCTTTAAGTGAAACGCTGACAGTACTTTGTCATATTTAATATTCCTGTGTAAATGTTGTACATGTTCTTTGATTTGCTTGATTTTATTCTGATTTATGTAATTTTTTTAACTTATTTTTCAAAAGGTCATCAAAAGATCAATAAATGGTTCACAGAAGAGCTCAGGAGACACTGGACAGGTACAGCATTATATTTTCACAAGTTTTCTGTTCTCTTGGTCAGTTTACAACTCCCCCTTGCATTCTGACTTCATCAGATCTACTTCTTGAATATCATAGATATCTGCAGCTAAAGATGGCCAGCAAAAAGGGGGCGACCAGACAATCACCACTTCAACAACAAGAACAGCACAACTGGTATGTGTCTTTTTTTGAAATAACAAAGTATTTTTCAATAGGGCTCACTTTGCTTCAGCTACTCAAAATGTATAGCCTATGAAAAGAAAAAGATTGTATGTTTCATGCTTGAATAACAACTTGCATGCTTGTTCTAAATTAACAGCAGAAAATTTGGTGCAAAAGGGACAGTGAGGTGGTCGTTGCTGTCATTGAATCACCTGACAAGACTAACACGTACATACTTCGTCAGAGGGAAATCAATTCTCTAGCACCACACAATTGGCTGCTGGGGTGAGGTAAATATTTCTTACATAACAACCATCACGTTTGCATTCATGAAGTATCAGAAGTTAAAGAGAAATAATTTATAGAATGATTTATTTTTTAGACAATTGAGTGCTACCTCAGAGCCATCCTGAACATGAATGCTTTGGGGAAAAGAATATACCTCTTTAACCATTACTCAGCTGGAGTAATAGTTTTTGGAGCACGGTCTGCCATGAGTAATCACTCATTGCGCAAGGTAAATATATTTCATCTGTATAAATAAAACATAACAAACATGCAACATTACCTTAAAAATTGCTTTTATTTGCTATTACTGTATAAGGTTGACTTTGACAATTACGACGGAATGATAGGGGCCATCAATGTTGGACACAACCACTGGAAATTTCTGGTAAGTATTATAAAACATATACTTTGCCTCAAATCAAATGATAAAATAATAGTGAAATTGTAATGGCAGCTTTTCCTTTTAGTATCTGCACAAATTGAACAAAAACATGTACGTCATGGATCCCATGGGTCAGGCTGAGGACAGTGACTCAGACAAAGCTGCATCACGGTTTCGGTAGGGTGTACTTATTTTAATTTACAGTATATTATTATGTAACACCTGATATCGGACAACCGTATGCACAATTGCATATTATGTAATTTTGAATTGTTATTTTAACCAAAATAATATCTAATTATCTGTATTTACTAATAATTTCAACACTTAAAAAAAAAAATAGTAGCAAAGTATGCCCCTATGACATTATAACAATAACGCTCAATTTTTGTTACATTTTTCAACAATCACTACAGGCAGTACTTCACCATGCGACAGAACTGCAATCAGAAGACTGATTGGGTGGGTATTAAGTGGAAGCCAGCTACAATCAATCACAGCATCCAAAAAGATGGTTATAGCTGTGGCGTTTTTGTCATGAAGGTGAGCTTTTTGAGAGGTGAGCTTTTTTTTTTTAACTTGACAACCTTCATTTTATTATCTAAAAAGTGACATTATATGTCTACTCTGTATTTCAATAACAAAACAGACGGCTGAAGATGTGGTGGGGGCTTTTCCTCTAGTCCCCCAGAACATCAACATACCCACATCGCGAAAAGACTTAAAAGACCTCAGGATCATCATGGTCAAAAGTATTCTGCAGTGCTCTGGTTTGTAGAATCTTCTTCTTCTTCTTCTTCTTCTTCTTCTGCTTCTTCTTCTTCTTCTGTGAGAGAAGTGTGAGTGGAAGAGCGGAACATTTTGAACTCGTGTGAGAGCGTTTTTCTACCGTTTTTCTGTCTTTTTCTCTTTATTGTATTGTTTGATGTAGTTGTTAGTTATTTTAGTTGAGTGTTTGTCGGGTTTTTTTTTTTACTTTAGGGGTTGTTTGTGTGGGTTTACCGGCCAGGTGTTGTCTGGCCGGTTGGCGTCTTGAGACGCCATGGTGAACAGCGGAGTTTTTTCCAAGCTGACACGGAAGCATGGCATCAAGGTGGGTGCCAGCTCTCTGTGCAGCGTGGAGGATGTTGCTTTGGCTGTGTGTCAGGGACCAAGCAATCAGGCAAAGGACAAAGGTGTACCAAAGAGCAAAATTGCTTTAATTAAGTTGAAAAAAGTAAGTAACAAAGTTAG
Source organism: Tautogolabrus adspersus (assembly GCA_020745685.1). Lineage (NCBI taxonomy): Eukaryota > Metazoa > Chordata > Actinopteri > Labriformes > Labridae > Tautogolabrus > Tautogolabrus adspersus. The sequence continues at coordinate 9,344,721 of CM036549.1, read as the reverse complement.
TCCATTTAAGATTTAACAAAATATGGCCCAAAATTGAAAAAAAAGGTTAACTAATAAAAATAACTAAGACTTCTACCTAACAAAACATAACTTAACAGACCTCTCACTAACTGACACAAGTGGGGTTATATAGACCATGGACTAGTCCAATACAGACACAAAGGGGAATTTAACTTACTTTAACAAACTAAACACCTAACAAACTTAGAAAACGTCAACACAAACAACCGTACAAATAAACTATCTACAAAGAAATTAATATACTTGAATAAAGAAATCAAAGTCAGCAGAAAAATATATTTTCTTGTGGAATCCTGACTCCATGTCTCCCCTTCTCTGGTCCACACTGAAAGTAGCTCCCACTTCCTGTGGGCAGGGCTTAAAAGGCCATCTTTGAATGGGAGCCAGCCTTTTGTCAGTGGATCTCAGCAAACAAAAGGAAAAGTAAGTATTACTAACAAATGAAACCATATGCCAGCAAATGATTTAATGTGACAGAATGGTAACTAAATTGTGTGCACCCAAATTAAGAAACAACTGTCATGAAAGCAATAAAGTGTGATTTATGTAAACAAAGGAAAATGTGTGGTGTGAATTATTTAAAGGCCCTACATGGCTGAGAATTGATCAGAGAAATAAATAAATACTAACACCAGGTGGTAGCGGCTGATGCGACCGCCACACTGTGGGAGAGCTGATCGGACATGAGTCCGTGAAGTCTGCAGCGCGTATGAATGGATCTGTCGTTTTGTTTGTTGAGAAGGTGGAGCAGACACACCTATTGGTGGAGTCGGGTATTTCTGTGAATGGGATGTTTGTGCAGGTAACACCGCTGACTCTGCCGGCAACAAAAATCACCATGTCTAATGTTCCTCCATTTATTAGTGATGATTTTCTGTGCAGAGAGCTGTCCAGACATGGGAAGGTGGTGTCTCCCATTAGAAAAGTTTTGTCTTGATGTAAATCTTCTCTGTTGAAACATGTTGTCTCTCACAGGAGGCAACTGTTTATGATACTGAACAACCGTAACGAAGAGTTTAATGTCCGCTTTCATGTGCGAGTGGATGATTTTGATTATGTGTTGTTTGCGACGTCCTCAAACATGAAATGTTTCGGTTGTGGTGAAGAGGGACATGGCATTAAAGCGTGTCCTAAACGAGCCAACTCGGCTCCACCCGGCGCTGGGGAGCAGCGCTCCGCCGCCGCGGAGCCCGGAGGCTCAGAGGTCGGGCACAGAGGGCAGCCTGCCTCTGCCGAGCGATCCGCCGCTGCCGAGCGATCCGCCGCTGCCGAACGATCCGCCGCTTCGGTACGGCCGGCCGCCGAGCGACCCGCCGCTACAGGCAGTGGCGCAGTCTCGCAGAGCGGCAGCTCTGAGAAACAACCGGAGAAAGGTGACAGTACTGTATTTTGTGGAGAGGGAGAGAGTAGTGGTATCACTGGGAGGAAAGGTGAGGGAGGTGAAACACAGACAGGTGAAGTATGTAAGGAAAAGGTAACATGTGAGACAGGTGAAGTGTGTGAGGTAAGTGAGGTGTGTCATAAACAGGTAGGAGAGTAAAGTGAGGTAAGCAAAGAGCAGTTAAGTGAGATAGATAAGGTGAGTGAGACAGGTAAGGTAGCGGGGGGTTTTAGCAGGCAGGTAAGTGAGGTGAGTGATGTAGAAAGAACAGGTGAGGCGTGTGCTGAACAGGTAGGTGAGGTCAGCATAGCAGCAGGTGAGACAGGTGAGGCTGTGGAGATGATGGAACAAGACGTTTCTTTGAAATCAGCTCCACAAAAGAGACGCAGTAAGCGAAAGACTGTTTTAACAGCAGCAAAAGCCAGCAAGCGGACAGGCAAGCAGACAGTAAGAAACATTGCGTCAGACAGCAGTGAGAGCTGGCTCTCTGACCACAGTGACGTTTCTTTAACACGCAGTCAGCCAGCCAACCAAGAAGATATCTATCCAGTGACAATGTTTAAAAACCTTCCTGCAACAAACTAAATGTATGAAGGGAGTAAATCTAGAAAAATATTTCCCTGATAAAAGTATATTTTGTTCTTCAGCGAGACATCACATCAGCAACAAAGTTGTATCTGGTTTTACTGAACAAGAGGTTTTTAGGTTAAAGAAAGTCATGTTTAAAGTTCGAAAACACATCTGTTAATGAGTTTTAAAATGGCACGTTTAAGCATTTTATTGAGTTTGTTGGCAGTTTTTAATTTTGTTCTTAACCTCACCCTTTATGAACACTTTTAAAATCGGCACTTTAAATCTGAACGGAGCCAGAGAGGCAAGAAAAAGAGCAATTTTATATGAGACAGCCAAACTCAAACGCATTGATGTTTTATTTTTACAAGAAACACACAGTGACTGTAACAATGAAGTGGACTGGTGCAGAGAGTGGAGAGGGGAAGCAATTTTAAGCCACAACACCTCACTGAGTGCAGGAGTGGGCATCCTCTTCTCTCAGTCGTTCACTCCAAAGCCCTTAGAGGTGCAACATGTCATCCAGGGGAGGTGCCTTTTAGTCCGAGCTGCCTTTGAGCATTTTACTATTGTTTTTATGAATATTTATGCTCCAAACAACGGTGCAGAGAGAAAGCGTTTCTTTTTAAAAGTCACTGAAAAATTGAAGGAATGTGGGTCATCTGATTATGTATTTTTGGGAGGAGATTTTAATTGTACAGAAAATGAGCTTTTAGACCGTAACCATGCAGAGCCTCATCCAGTGTCCCAGCAGGCTCTGAAGCAGCTGGTCTCTTCCCATGGCCTGGTGGATGTATGGAGAAGGATGCACACGAGCTCCAGACAGTACACATGGTCCCACGTTAATGAGAACAGAATCTCCTTAGCTCGACTTGATCGCTTTTATTGTTTTAAGCATCATTTGAGTATATTTAAAACATGTCAGATTTTACCAGTAGATTTTACAGATCACTATTTGCTTTTAAGTAGTGTTTTTATTAGAAACATTTTACCTAAAAGCGCCTACTGGCATTTTAATTCAGGTTTAACTATTGTTAAAAATTTTAGAGAAGCACTAAATTATTTTTGGACTGATTTTAGACAGAGGAAGAGTGATTTTACCTGTCTAAGGCAGTAGTGGGACCATGGAAAGATTCAAATTAAATTTTTTGTGTCAGCAGCATACTCTCAATGTCACACGTGACATCACCAGATCTATCAGAGACCTGGAGACTGATGTAGTGGAACTAGAACAAATGAGCGAGTCCACAGGAGATTGAGGATATATTGAAATCCTCAAAACTAAAAAGATGACTTTAGTCAACCTGCTGGACACCAAAGTACAAGGTGCGTTAGTCCAGTCCCGAGTCCAGAATATCACAGAGATGGATGCTCCCTCTAGCTTCTTCTTTAGCTTGGAGAGGAAACACGGGCAGAGGAAGTTGATCCACTCCCTGCTGTCAGACACGGGGCAGGAACTGAGTGAACCAGGCCAGATCAGGAAGAGAGCTGTACAGTTCTACTCCTCATTGTTTAAGAGTGAGTATGAAGAGAATGTAGAGCTGTTCGAGGAGTTCTGCAGTGGACTACCTCAGGTCTCTGAGGAGACCAACTCGTAGTTAGAGCGCCCTCTGGATGTACGTGAATTGTATACAGCCCTCCAGAGCATGCAGGGCCGCAAAGCCCCGGGCATTGATGGACTCACTGTTGAGTTTTATAAAGCCTACTGGGATATCTTGGCTCATGATTTCTTGGATGTGTGTAATGAAAGTTTGGCCACTGGTTCACTCCCACTGTCCTGCCGTAGGGCCGTCATCACACTCTTGCCTAAAAAAGGTATAGTAGAGGAACTTGGGCCCCTAAAAGTTGAGATACCCCTACCCGAGGTAGAACAAAGCACAACCATATTTTTTCATAACTTGAACATGTCTAGTTTATGAAACGGATGGTTGTATAAAAATATTTTACTGCAAAATTACTTTTTTTGGATGTTTTATGTATCTTACCAAAAAATGAAAATAGTGAAAATTAGAGCTTCTCCGAAAGGGACAGCTCCTGCCTTATCACATGTATCTCTGCAAATCAAAATCAGAAAGTCACCAAATGTGGACAGGATGTTCACAGATAGTTATTAATTACAATTGAGCAAAGTTTTTATCAATACCATTTTCAATTTTTGAAATGTACACACTTAAACACACATGTAGTTTAGGCAGAAATTGAAACAAAAATTCAAAATGTATGTATATCAAAGTCTGTAATTTTTTAAGTAAGGACACCAATCATTAAAATATGTCATTTTTATCTTCTTAAGAGTGTTATCTTAACATAAAAACAAGTTATTTGACTTTTCACTTGACCCTCTGCTGTCACCAGCCCCTAACAGGAAACTAGTGCAGCCAGGATTTCAGGGCGACCTGTACAATGGGGCCCTATTGAAGTGTAGGCGGGGGGAGGTGGCCACAAACAACAGATTAAGACTAAACAACAAGATACAATATAATTGTATTCTATAAAATATATATAATAAAACATTTTTCTAGTTATTCCTAATACATTCTGTCTCCTATTTTCTATCTTACATATGATTTATATGATGACACTAGGAGTCAATCCGCTGCTTTCAACAATATCGTCACCTAGTATGAGATTTTTTCTATTTAATTGTAAAAAATATAAACATTGTCTTGCAATCAGTTGTGAAATATTAATGAATTAAAATAGAGTATTGATATATATATATAACCTTGAGTTCTTAGAATTAGCACATTCTTCATAAAGTCTATTTGTATATCGGCCATACAGCCTGTTGTAGTTTTTTAATGCAATTCAGTCATATAAAGATGGTGTGTAGTCAGCATATCTCCTGCTTTTAAGATGAACCCGAGTTACTCCAGAGGATACACTGGATGAAGGGATAGTTTTTATTATACCCTAAGTATGATAAAGTGTTAAAAAAAAGCTACAATAGCTATTTTTGTTGAATGATTTAACAGGCAACCAATGGAGCTGCTTATGATGGCGTTAATGTGTGTGAGGTGAATTAGGATAATAATCATGCAAAAATGTTTATAAGAACCTTCTTTATACATTTATTTTACCTCATTATGTATAATGAAATTGGATTTTAAATGCTAATTACAACGGATGATATCCACTTAAGACAACAGTACTGTGAACCTGGGTGCTAACACCGTGCAACTAAAAACTTTTGTGTCACACTTAGCGTCCCCTGTAGACAAAGTTTTACCTCTTATCTCTTCTTGATCTTGTCCTGTACTTGTGTAAGTTGTGTTTACTGATGAAAAATCTCCTTCTGCCAAGTTTAAACAGTCACGTGTATCCCTAACTCTGAATCTTGGCTGTAGAAAATGACACCAACCCGCTAAAAGCAGTAATGAATAACAATAACTAATAAATCTATCTTGTAGCTTAAGGTCTTGTTTGCTTTTGTATACCATTTAAATATATCAGTATAAGTTTAAGGGAGCTTCATAACCAACTAAAAAATCCTCACAGGTCCTCCAAGAAAACAATTGCTGTAGAAAATAACCACCAACAAAGACAACACAACCAAACAAAGACAACACAACCAAATCAAGACAACACAACCAAATCCAGACAACACATCCAAATCCAGACAACACAACCAAATCAAGACAACACATCCAAATCCAGACAACACAACTAAATCCAGACAACACATCCAAATCCAGACAACACAACCAAATCAAGACAACACAACCAAATCCAGACAACACAACCAAATCCAGACAACACAACCAAATCAAGACAACACAACCAAATCCAGACAACACAACCAAATCCAGACAAAAAAACACATCCAAAGAAAAACAACATAACCAAACAAATACAGATTACAAAACTGTATATTGTACTGTTGGGTTCTGGCCATGTGTTGAAACAAAGGACTCAGGGTTAGGGTTAGGGGTTAGGGTTAGCTATCCCGAATAGCTATCCAATTAGCATTAGGGAAACGCCCCAGTCCCCTCACAGCTGGGACACTTTTTATGGGAAAGGGGGTGACCTCTCTGCCCCCACAAGCAGAGATAGCATCAGTCCCTCTTCTGCCACCTATAGTTTCCCATCGCATGGTTCACAGCTGAGAAAGTACGACACGTCAGATGACTCGGATGACTCCTGTCCACCAAGAGATCAAAGAATGCACACGAGGCTCATTGAATCTCTGTTGAAGGATGGAGCTAGCGAAGGGTAGTTATAACTGGAGTTCCCATGAGCTTCCTAAGAAAGCAAGTTCTGACAGTGGAATGGAGAACATGATCCGGAGGTGTGTGACAGAGGTGGTAAAACAGTGGAAGGCCTCCAGCCCTTACAAAGAACACCATTCTGACTCCACATCGGGGAGGGGGGAGTAGCCTCCACTTGAAAACCCACCAAAGTCACTCTACCGACGTTAATGCCTCCTAGTCTCTGTTTTGTGGCCTGACATTAGTAGGAAACACATAATGTACATGGACATTTACACACATATATGCCACACACCATGACACTGGCTTACTCCTGCCCAGTCTAGGAGTTAGCCCACAAATCTACACCTGACACTCTTCTCTTTCTCTCCTCCTCTTGTTTTTTTTTTTTTTCCATTTGTTTTGTTAAAACAAAATGCACCTTGAGTAGCAAAGCTTTGCTAATGCCTGTTTATGTTTTATGCCTAGGGTTAGACATAGTTAGACATTCTGCCCAGACTTTGCCTCAGTGTATGCCCAGACCAAATGCCTCTTCTATCTCTGAACTGTTAACCCTATGGACTGCTTCCCTAAGGAACTGCACAGGACCTTTCTTCCCCATCCCAACACATGGACTGTTTAACCCGTGGCTAGCCCCAAAGATCGTGACCCGCAACCCGCTCTTCAGGACTAAGGGGGGATGTTGGGTTCTGGCCATGTGTTGAAACAAAGAACTCAGGCCTGTATGCCATTTTAAAAGCCTGAATAAAGTTATTTTGGAGGGAATGAGACAAAGGACTCTCAACCACAGCCCCCCACCCTGTACCTAACACGTAGATGTGAAAAAGGAAGGGGGGGGGGGGGGGGGGGTGTCTGAATCCTCCATCCTCATTGGAGAAGGTCCCAGGTTACCCCACAGGCAGACCCCAGTCTATAAAAGCCATCACCTCTCAAGGCTCACTCTCTTCAAATACTTTTAGTATCAGAGGATACCACCTCTCTCTTCAAATGCTTGCAGCATCAGAGGATGAACCCTCTTTTGATATTCTCTCTTCAAATTCTTTTAGTATCAGAGGATACTAGTCTTCAAATGCTTTCAGCATCAGAGGATGAACCCTCTTTTAATATGCGGTCTTAAAAATCCTTTTAGTATCAGAGGATACTACTCTTCAAATACTTTTAGTATCAGAGGATACCACCTCTCTCTTCAAATACTTTTAGTATCAGAGGATACCACCTCACTCTTCAAATACTTTTAGTATCAGACGATACTAGTCTTCAAATGCTTTCAGCATCAGAGGATGAAACCTCCTTCCACATGCTGGACTCCAGCATTCGAGGAGGTCAACCCCCTCCTCTTTGCTTACCTCAAGGGCTGAGGTGACTTTGCAGGCTCTGTAAAGTCTTCACATGATGGATTCAAACATCGGAAAATTCAGCTGGACACCTCCACGGCATGTATTGTTTTGAGAGTTTGGACACGATCAGAAAGTACCTGGTTCGAGCACAAAGAGTTTCTTTCCTTTGATTTTCTTAGACGTCATTGAACGCAATTGGACAGGAGCGCTGCAGAAAGCCACTGATTCCTGAATACACAAGGACACATAAAGAATCCGGCTCCAGAACCCAGAAAGAGCAAAAGCTCTGGTCGAGAATCTGAATCCTGATACCAACTCCTGCATCTGCTACGAAGGAAACCTGCCTGAAGCTGCTGATTTTAACATTCAACAAGTGTGACTAAACCAACCTTGCAACAACCACCCAGAGTGACCACCACAGTAAGAGATTTTGGTCTGGGCAGAAATAGCTTTTAGAAATATTTGTGTTCTTTTAGAACCACTGATAATCGTGCATTATTGTTGACGGGACGTCACATTCTGTTTATTATCTGTTGTAAACTGCTGCATTTGTTTTATTGTGCTGAAACGCCGTGTTCGCCGCTGTGTGTTTCATTCAATGCTAGTTTACTTTCAGTTAACTACTTCCACCAACAGAAAGACCAGTGTACCCGCCGTTGAATCAAAGTCCAGCCACTGGCTTTCTGGGGTTAAGTTAGTTACTGAACTCAGCTCAGAGAGCTCCAGCTATATATTAGAGGACCAAATGGCTCCCATTGTCGTCCACCATCTTGTCTGCATGTGACGTGATCACCTCGCTTCCTTTGTTGTCGACCATCTTGCCCATGTGAATGACCACATGATGCATGGTCTGTCCTCCATCTTGTCTTCTCTCTCTCTCTCCCCCCCCCTTTTCTCTCTCGCTCACACACACACACACACACACACACACACACACACATACGTGCCACTGTTTGCTTATACTTTGTCTGCTGTATTTTAGTTTATAATAGTGATTTGTTTAGTTGAGTTTCATTGATCGACTTGATGTTTCTTTGTTAAATAAACTCTGTTATAATTTAAAGAGCAGTTGTTTGTGATTACTGGTGTATTTGCATTGTGACATAAGCTGGGTGCAAGGGCTTTGTGTTCGGATTTCACGCCTTCAATTTATTAAATACAGATTATTAATCAATAATACTAGTATTTAATTAATTAATTAGAGACTGATATTGTAATATTTGGTTGTTCTCTGATTTCAGAGTGGTGCCCCTTTATAGGTTTATTAACTCAGTTTAATAATATTGTTGATCTATATTAATAATTAAACAAGGCTAATTATTAATGTTAATTTGATAACCAAATGTTACTTTATAAAACCCAACAGACATGTTGCCCGCTTATTAGCTCCTTTAACCCTAACAGTACTTTAAATGGTACACAGCCAAATGTAGAAAACACAACTAAATACTGTATATACAATAGAATAGATTGCAGATGGCAAAACCTTATGCAGACATCACTATCAATTGTAGACCCACTGGCTTTAGTCTGATGAGCATTTAACCTCTGATCAACATTACCCTGCCTCAAAAGACAATAGCCCCCAAAAAGTTTACCTTCAGATTCTGCATTCATATGCATCAATCTATTCTAAGAAAAATGACAACATATAAAAAAAAAAAAACACAACTTTTTTGTTTAAAAATACATTTAGTTATGTTCTATTGTCTGTAGCTAGATTGCCTGTAGATGGTAATGCCTTTTCTTTGCATTTTGTTCTGTTGGCTGCATGTGGTTATGGTGTCAGTATTGTCTCCTTTTTGTTGCCTTGTCTTTATTTTGCTGTATTTGGTTGTGTTGAATGTATTTCTACAATTCTATAATTCATTTAGCAGACGCTTTTGTCCAAAGCGACGTACATCAGAGAGTAAGTACAACACAAGCAAGGATCTAGAAAAGAGGAAACAATGTCAGTAAGTGCAAACGAACAACTTTAAGTCTGATCAGACACTAATGCTGACAGGCAAAGCACAACATTAACAGCTGTTCTTGAGAGCTCTAACCAGTATAGAAACCATCTTAAAACCATGGTTATTAAACAAGACCATCGTCTTTACCATCATCATCATCATCATCATCATCATCATCATCATCAATAATATCAAAACCATCGTCATCATCATCATGAAGGTCCTAGGTGTTCATAAAGAGCTGGGCCTTTAGCTTTTTCTTAAAGGTGCAAAGGGAATCTGCAGATAGAATGGAGTTTGGTAGTTCATTCCACCACCAGGGGGGCAACAGAGGAGAAGAGTCTAGTTAGCGTCTTAGGACCCTGTTATAAAGGTTGGATCAGACACTTTTCATTGGCAGAGCATAGTGGGCGGGAGGGAGTGTAGACCTAGATGAGGGAGTCTAGGTAAGGAGGAGCCGTTTTTGTGGCTTTTTTTTTTATAGGCCAGTAGCAAAGTTTTAAATTTGATGTGAGCAGTAACTGGGAGCCAATGGAGGGAGATGAACATCAGAGTGACATGTGCTCTTTTGGGTAGGTTGAAGACCAGTCGCACTGCTGCAGTTTGGATCATCTGCAGGAGTTTGATAGTGCATGCAGGAAGACCTGCTACTAGAGAGTTGCAATTAGTCAATGCATGATATCACAAGAGCCTGTAACAGGTAAGGTCTGACCTTCCTGATGTTGTACTGGGCCTATCCACATGATCATCAATCATGACACCCAGTTTCCGAGCAGACTTTGTTGGCATGAGTTTGGTAGTACCAAGCTGGATATTGATCTGTGGTTGCATAGAGGGACTGGTTGGGATGACTAGGAGTTGAAGGTTGCATTCATTCATCCATTTAGAGATATCAGTAAGGCATGACGAGATTCTTACAGACTGTAACATCGTCTGGAGGGAATGACAGGACGTGGGTGGTGTGTAATCTATTTGGTTGTGTTGTCTTGATTTGGTTGTGTTGTCTTGATTTGGTTGTGTTGTCTTGATTTGGTTGTGTTGTCCTGATTTGGTTGTGTTGTCTTGATTTGGTTGTGTTGTCCTGATTTGGTTGTGTTGTCTTGATTTGGTTGTGTTGTCCTGATTTGGTTGTGTTGTCTTGATTTGGTTGTGTTGTCTTGATTTGGTTTTGTTGTCCTGATTTGGTTGTGTTGTCTGGATTTGGATGTGTTGTCTTGATTTGGTTGTGTTGTCTGGATTTGGATGTGTTGTCTGGATTTGGTTGTGTTGTCTTGATTTGGTTGTGTTGTCTTTGTTTGGTTGTGTTGTCTTTGTTGGTGGTTATTTTCTACAGCAATTGTTTTCTTGGAGGACCTGTGAGGATTTTTTAGTTGGTTATGAAGCTCCCTTAAACTTATACTGATATATTTAAATGGTATACAAAAGCAAACAAGACCTTAAGCTATAAGATAGATTTTTTGAAGTTATTGTTATTCATTACTGCTTTTAGCGGGTTGGTGTCATTTTCTTAACTTGTGTAGCTTGTTGGCTTTGTCTCTGCATTGCACCTCTTTGTTCCGCTGGAGGCACCGAATTTCTTCGGAGAAGGTGGTTTCTTGAATCATCTTAGTTATAGCCAGTTCTGCTTCTCTCCTCTCCTGTAAGCTAGTGGCTTCAGAAGACCTTGCCTCGAGACCCTTAGCCACCTTTGCCCTTTCACAGCTCTGGACCAGTCAGAGAACTTCTGGAGGCGATCTAACAGTGACCTTACTTCCTTTGCCTTGGTTTCGAGAACATGAACTTTCTTGAGCTCTGGGTCACTGCTTGGAATCTCTCCCACCATGATTTCTCTCTTTGGTAGCTCTTTCTGCCAGAGAATGTTTGGACCTGTGAACCAGTTTGAAACTACAAGTTGCTCTGCTGAGAGCCCTCTTGAGGCGTGATCAGCTGGATTTTCCTCAGATGTCACGTAGTTCCATTGTGAAGACTTTGTGCTTTGCTTGATACGTTCTACACGGTTTGCAACAAACACGTGCAATCTCCGGGCTTCATTATTGATGTATCCAAGAACGACCTTGGAGTCGGTCCAAAAGAATTCTTGGTCACAGTCTATTTCCAGCTCCTTCTTGAGCATGTCACTGGTGCGGACAGCTACCACTGCTGCTGAAAGCTCCAGCCTTGGTATGGTTGTCACCTTAGTCGGGGCCACCCTTGACTTTCCCATAACTAAGGAGCAATGGACTTTGCTTGATGTGCTGACCATCCTAAGGTATGAGCACTCTCCATAGCCTGACATGCTGGCATCAGAGAAATGGTGGAGCTCATAACGTTGGACTTCAAAGCCTGATGGAATGTAACATCTTGGGATCTTAACACCAGCCATGTTCTGCAGATCTAGAAGCCAAGATTCCCAAAGGGGTCGAAGGTCATCAGGTAAGGAATCATCCCAACTGAGCTTATTACGGCACATCTGCTGCAAGATCTGCTTTCCCACAAGGATGAACGGTGCAACAAATCCGAGTGGGTCAAACACTGAAGCAACTGTTGACAAGACTCCTCTTCGGGTAAGTGGATTTCCTTTGACGACCACTCTGAAATGGAACTCATCAGACTCCACGCACCACTGTACACCGAGTGCTCTTTCCACATGTAGTTCACCCAATGCCATGTCAAGATTCTTTGCAGCATCTGCACACTCTTCCTTTGGAATCGTTGCTAAGACTTCTTTGCTGTTTGAGGTGAACATTTGCAGTCGCAGTTTCCCAGTGCTGCAGAGCTCTCTTGCTTCCTTTGCTAGCTGGATTGCTTCACTTACAGATGCCACACTTGTCAAGCCATCATCAACATAAAAGTTCTTCTGGATGAACTTGATAGTGTCTTCACTGAAGTGTCCTTGTCCTTCCGCAGCGAGGTGCTTGAGCCCGTAATTAGCACAACCTGGTGAAGAGGCTGCACCGAACAGGTGGACTTTCATCCGGTAGATTGAAGGTTGGACTTCGAGGTTTCCATCCTCCCACCACAGGAATCGAAGATAATCCTGGTCTTCTGCTTTAACGTGGAATTGATGAAACATGCGTTCTATGTCGCACATGATTGCCACAAGGCTTTTCCTGAAACGACATAAGACTCCTACCAAGGTGTTTGTCAACAGGGGACCAGTTAGTAGATGGTCATTCAAGGACGTCTCTCGAAACCTAGTCGAGCAGTCGAAGACAACGCATATTTTCCCAGGCTTTTGTGGGTGATACACCCCATGGTGTGAGATGTACCACGCTGGGGTATTGCCAGCTTCTGTCTCTGGAACCTTTTCTGCATCGTCACGGGCTATGGTCTCATCCATGAACTTCTTGTAGTCCTTGAAGTACTGTTTGTTTCTTCTTAACTTTCTTTCTAGACATCTGAGGCGGTTGATGGCACATACCTTGTTATCTGGTAAGTTTGGTCTTTCTTTCTTGAAAGGAAGTGGCATTTCAAAGTGACCATCCTCTTTCAGTCTAATGCCACTTTCTATTGTTGATATGAACCGCAGATCCTCTTGAGAAATGTGACTATCGTCTGTAGTCCTTTCAACAAAGTCTGACTCCAGCACCTTGATGATGTCTGTCGGCGTGGCTGCTTCCATGACCTGGGTTCTACAGACATAGTGCACTTCACCTGTGAGATCTGAAGAAGACAGGAGACCTGGTATCACTTGCTTCACGATAACCTGGTGGCTTATTCCAATCTCATCTCCATAGTCAAGACATGGGTTTCCATAGCCAACTACACTCCAACTTAAGTCTGTTCTCTGTGCGAAGGGCTGATTTTCTTCACCAGGTACAACTTGTCGTGGTAAGAGAGCTTGAGGACAGTTATATCCAATTAGCAGGCCAACATCACAACTTTGTTGAGGAGCAATCTCATCTGCGATGTGTTCAAGATGAGGCCATGCCCTCGCAGTCTCTGGAGTGGGAATGTGATCTCTGTTTGCAGGGATGAACTCTCTTGAGTAGGTCACTGGCAGAGGAATTATTCTGTCTGAGTAAAATCCTCTCACTTGTAAACCAGTCAATATCCGGCTTGAGACGATTGTGTTTCTTGACGCCATTGTTGACAGCTTTAATTGAACTGGTTCATTCCTTGTATTGAAAGCCCTTGCTGTGTCTTTAAGGATAAAGGTTGTGTCACTTTGTGTATCCAGGAGTGCGTACACAAGAACCTCACGATCTGGTTCACTTATGGCTGAGACCCACACAGGAATGATTGTGGATGTTTGTGTGTTCTTGACATCTTGAATGACTCTGTTGGATGTTGCCTCACTCAATGTTGTTAGTGCTCTATCTTGTGTATGATCCACCCATCTTTCTTTAAACCTGTCATTGTTTTTTACTCTTTCGGGCCTGGTTGACATCCTTTCTTCTTTGGTACGATTGTCATGGAGGCAAGTTGGATGTTTTTTCTCACAAGTATTACAGATCTGCCTCTTTTCACAGTCTTTGGAGCGATGGCCAGACCTAAGGCATCCAAAACACAACTTCTGCTCTTGAACAAACTTCACCCTCTCAGAAATGGTCTCATTCATAAATGTATGACATTTGTGTAGAACATGACCCTTCTTCTCACAGAACACACAACTTGTGACAACAGGTTTCTCATCTATGTTTGTTGCCAACACCTTAGCTCCAGGAGCTCTATTCTTTGAAACCTTTAACTTCTCACTTTCACTTGGCTTTAGAGCATGTAGGGATGTGATTGGGTTGCAGGCGATTTTAGCTTCACGTGTGAGAAACTGGACAAACTCGCTGAAACTCGGGAACCTGTAACTTTGTTCTTCAACTTCAATGACCTTCCTATTCCATCTTGAGGTCAACCAGTCTGGAAGTTTTGCAAGGATTTTCTGGTTCTCATTGCAGTCATTGAGTACTTCAAGAGCTCTGATCTCGGACATAGCGGCTTCACAACTGCGAAGGAAGTCGGAAAGTTCCTGAAGTTAAACACTGCCTTTAGAAGTTATCTTGGGCCAACCGTCAAGCTAATCTCTGAAGGCCTTTGCAATGAGAAATGGATTGCCATATCTCTCTTCAAGGATGGTCCATGCTGCATAATAGGCTGACTCAGTGCCTAGCAGAAAGTAGCTCTCTATGGATTTCTTAGCAGGTCCACTCACATACTTTCGTAGATAATATATCTTTTCTTCTGATGGAATGTTTTTCCTGTCAATGAGTGTCTGAAATGACACCTTCCAGTCATTGAATTTTAGTGGATCACCAGTGAAAGTTGAAGGTTCAGGTATTGGAAGGCGACTTGCACTGATGGACTCTGCAAGTGACTTTGAGCGGTGAGATAGGATGCTTATTTTGTCTGAGGTTGTAGACTTCACAATAGACTCTGTCTCATTACCATCTTGTTCTTTGTCCTTCCTTGTGTCCAGACAACGTCTTGCAGTGTCAATGATTGACCTGGTTACTGCTTCGCACGTGTCAATCCTGCGTCGTACGTCATGATCAGGAATGTGGATTTCTCTTAATTCTTCATAAACAGTGGTCAGATCCTTTGAGGCATTTTCTACCTTTGTGGCATGTTCTTGAAGCAGGCTGGGAGAGCATGACCCACGTAGCGCTTGTTTGGCATCCTTAGCGATAGCCTTCCACTTCTCATAGCTCACACTGAAACGATCAGCAGATCTTCAGCAGACTCTTTGGCTTTTTCGTGGGTTTTGTGAGGTATTGGGGTTATCAGCTGTTTCATTTTCCATCGCCTGTGGTTGCATGTCTTCTTCTACCTTCTGTTTGCCATTGCAAGACTCAAAATCTGACATTTTACTTAGTTTACTTACTTTAGCTACTTGATTTAGATTAAATGTAGCTTAAGCCTTGTTAAGTTGGAAACACTTTTTTATGGTTTTTTAAGTAATGCTATTTTACCTATCTTTGTAGTCTTAATGCTCATTTGACTTACATCACTGCAAATGATAACTTAGCAGGCATTAACTCTAAAATGACTCTTATTTGAACTTCTATCAAACACTTTAGATTTTAGGTATTTACCTTTAAATGCACAAATTACTTATTCACCTTAACTCTTAGCACTACTGGCTCTTAGTGAATATCTACTGCACAAATATCTATAAACAATGTCAATTTCAAACAACCTTAATAAACATCCATTAGAACAGGTAAGTAAAGAACATTAAATTTGTTTATGAAATAAATCGTCTCAGTCTCTTGTGTTGACAACTTAAAGTCCCATAGCTGCAGTTCAACACGCAGTAGGGCACCTCAACCTTTCTGTGTGGACTGTGGTAGCTTGGCTGCTCTCCGGAGATGGCTCCTCCCACCAACGGATCGCTGCACCATGCGTCTTCTCCCTCGTCTACTCATGCAGAGCAGTGGAGTTCTCACTGTAGCTCCCTCAGATAACAACACGAATCACGAGGTCTTGATTAAAAGACAAGGTTTATTTAGTCCTGAAGACCAACCCGTGAGAACTGGGATTGAAAAGGAGAGAGGAAATCATAAAGAGTGTAAATTTCGACAACATAGATAACACACATTCACATGGCTAATTAGAATAACAATACATGCGCATCTTCGCTAATTTACATACAACATCAACACAAGCAATAAACTCACACATACCTCGTAGGCTGCTTGTTATTTAAGAGGGGCTAATTCTGACCGCTCATCTTCTTATTTCTCTTTAATTTTATCTTCAATGTGTGTAATCTTCCTAAACTTTGCCGCTCTTCTTCCTGTAGCACTTCTTTTAGATGTGCATCAGCAAACAGGTAGGTAAAGAACACCAAGCAATAATAATTAGTTCCGCCTCAATTAATGCAGAGAGGAACTAAACAATAAACGTTGGACAAACAAAAACTAAACATGAGAGGCAGTTACATGCATGTTAAGAATATGTCGGGGTCAGCCAGAGGGTGAGGAAGTAATCCTGTGTTCTTGTTCTGAACAAATACAAATGCAAATACAATGAAAGAAAAACAATGTCTTGACTTTAATGTTGCTTTTGTTAAGGTATTATTTTAATATCGTTTGACTGCGTTATAACACTTAATTACATCTTAATGACTAGTCCAAAGTGTCCTACTTTACTTGAGGTTGAGGAAATAATTCGTGAGACAGTTAGAAATTAATTGACTGTTTTGAAGCACATAATGACATCCTTATGACTAGTCCAAAGTGTCCCACTTTACTTGAGGTCAAGGAAATAATTCATGACACTGTTATAATGGTGTAATGACGGCCAATGTCAACACCAACCACATATGACAGGTTAATGTAATGTAATGACAGATAAAGCTAAATAGTTTCTGTAAGTTTGATAATCAGGCCTGTTATGACATGTTTATGTCAAGTTGTCATGACAAAGACATTGGTAGGTTATTTTGTCTTGGTTAATGTCAAGTTGTCATAACAAAGACATCCCAAACAATGCCAACTTTGCATTAAAGGTGACATAATTGACCGAATGACACTTAATGACAACATTCATAAGCATGCATAAAGCCTCCTTCATCTTAATGACAGGTGTCATGTCATGGTTATGACAGTGTCATGCCAGTCTTATGCATGCCCCTTCAAATAAAGTGTTACCAATGAGACTTGAAAAAGATTCCTTTAGGGGCTGCAAACCCACTTGTTAGTGTAGTTTGGCCTTTTAATGTTTTTTTTCTCGCAACAAGGGGAGGTGATTGGAGCTTCTCATTGTGGTGTCGATTAAATGCTGCACCATGTTGATTGTGCTATTTCTATAGTTCTCTGTCTTCTTGCTAAATTTGCACACCGTTTTTGTCTTGTCTGTTATCTTCTCACCTCTTTCATTTTCTGTCTTGGGTAAGCCAAAATGCTTCCACACCTCCGATTTAAAAGATGTTGGTGCGTACTCAATTTTAAAATCTTGCTCTGCAGCTGCCATCCATCTCTACTCTACAGCTGCTATTATATATTATTGCAATTCATTTTTCAGAGTACTGCTGTGAACCTTGACACCTTTGAATCGATTTATCACGATTTTACGATTAATCTTTACATCCCTACCAAATTGTTCTTCTTTTCTGGCTTTGGACCAAAAATGTGAGAGGAGATCCTTAACCTCTTTTTTTACTACATCATTTAATAACAAAGAGCTATTAAGTTTCCAATATACAAACTGAGCAGCACATCTTTTAAAGGATGAAAGATTTATCTTAAGATTTAGCCTTATTATCTGTGAGAGGAGTGGGGCATATGTCCACCTCAATGTCATTTTTGTAAAAATCTTGGAAGTTAACCAAAAATCGATTCTTGATTGATTTTATTACTCCATATAAATCACGTGTCAAACTCAAGGCCCGCGGGCGGAATCCGGCCCGCCAGCAGGTTTATCCGGCCCGTGCGACGTTTTGGAAAGAAGGGGGTCATTTTTGAAAAATATTTTTACGAGATTTTCTTATAAATTAAATATTTTTAATACATATTTTCACTGAATTGTAATAACCTTTGTATATTTAGCAATGTAAAAGGGTAATATGATGATACGAAAATTAATTAAATGGGGCACTTTGAACTATTTTCTTAGCAAGGAATAAAAAAAAACGAGTCGCCGAGCGCACGAGCTGCTCCTAAATAGGCTGAACAAAAAGAGAGAGGTGACACAGAATGGTTAACAAGAGAGATAGAAGGAGCAATATATATATTTTTTTTATTTGCTCACAAGTTGCCAAAATTGTGCCAGAACTACGGGACTTAACCAAAGGCACACATCTGCACTGCGCGCGCATCCTGACGGTCTTCAGTTCTGTCTACACTTCTTACCAGTTTCTCTTGGCTTGACTGATGTAAAACAAACGTTAAGCTGATAATAACAATGCTTCCTTTCATAATGTAAGAATAATAATATAAGGTTTTTTTCATAATAGGAGCTTGTAAGCATCCAAGAAGAATTTAGAACTTTAGATGAACCTGAGAAAATAGAGGACCAAGTCGTAGTCCTCAACTTCAAGATAAACAGACACTCGTGCCTATGGATGGATTCCTGAGCCATTGATGAATCCTTTTCCTCCCACAAAGTAGGCTGTCTTGCCTTCATCCCGTGCTTTCTTTATCTCAGGCCACAGTTTTTGACTATTTTCTCAGTCTTCTTTCATTAAATCCTCAGTGAAGCACAGAACTTTGGATTGAAGGAAAGTGTTGTTCTTGACAACTTTCCATACATCCTCCTTGTGCCACCGGGAGATTAACATAATGATGATACCGCGGGGCTTCAAGTCGTCTTGACGCCTTTTCTTCACTCTATGGGCAACATCTATAGCATCAGGCAGCTTTTCCCACTCAGATGGTAGTACTTTCTGGCAAATACTGATCACTTCATAATGCAGGTTTTCTTTGTCAGCTTCTGGTACACCATAGAGTCTCAGATTCCACTATCGTCCATAGCTTTCTAAGTCAACCACACGAGCCATGCATTTAAAAGTAGATCCTCACTTCTCTCCACTGGTTTTTTAATCAGGATGATTTTCTCATTTATTACTTTAATCTCGGTACGGACGGTGTCCACCATTTTCTCAACAGCATCACTTCTGGTGCGGACAGCATCATCAGATTTAAACCCATGATCGACAGTATGGGTTTAAGAAATAGCGGGTTTCTTAGCAAGTGGAGGCTTACTCTAAGTTATAGGCAGCGGGGGGAATTCTTCATCAAACAATACTTGCAGGTTGAAATCCATCCCGTTACCATAGTCATGGTCGCTATCAAAGATGCTAGCGTTGCTTTCCCCCTCTTTGCTAAAGTAGAAGCCACCAGGAATTGCGCCGCCAACTGGCTGTCAGCCAGTTTCCATGCAGTTCCCCGGCAAAGAGAGAGCCCCCCCCTCTTCCTTGGGAGTGTGCCTAAACACGCCGATGTATTTAATTTCAGGATGTCACCAGGAGATGGCGCTTCCCACACAAGCAAATGTCAACCTACAGTACACCTTATTTATTGTTTAGTCAGGCCCAATTACTTAAGTTTATTTATATATTTATATATATATTATATATTTTCTTAAGTCTTTTCTGATTACAGCTTTTGAGATCAGCTTTATACCTATCTTTTAGACAAAATCCCAACCAAAGTGTTTAAGGAGGTCTTTCCTTTAGTTAGCAGCTCTATACTATATATGATCAATATGTCTTTAGTGGCAGGTTATGTACCACAGTCATTTAAAGTAGCCGTAATTAAACCGCTTCTTAAAAAGCCTACTCTTGATTCAGGAACTCAAGCTAACTATAGACCTATATCTAACCTTCCTTTTATTTCAAAGATCCCGGAGAAAGTGGTATCTAATCAGTTATGTGACTTTCTCCATGACAACAGTTTATTTGAGGAGTTTCGGTCAGGATTTAGAGTCCACCATAGCACTGAGAGTGCACTAGTTAAAGTTGTGAATGATCTTCTTCTAGCCTCAGACAGGGGACTTCTATCTTTGCTCGTCCTGTTAGATCTTAGTGCTGCTTTTGACACGATTGACCATCAAATCCTATTACAGAGACTAGAACAATTACTTGGAATTACAGGGACTGCTTTAAGTTACCGATCTCAGTTTGTGCATGTTAATGATGAGTTCTTTATGCACACCAAAGTTTGATTGGTGTCATCAGGCTTCATTGATATGAATCGCTGATCCTTGTGGCACTCCATGGCTGTTATGTAAACTAGAAGCTTGCCTTAAGGACATTAGGACTTGTATGACCAGAAACTTTTTGCTGCTTAACTCAGACAAGACTGAAGTTATTGTGCTTGGACCTAAGAACCTCAGAGAGACTTTTTCTAATGATATAACTGCCCTTAATGGCATCAGCGTGGCATCTAGCACCACTGTTAGGAATCTAGGAGTTCTATTCGATCAAGATATGTCCTTTAACTCTCACATAAAACAAATTTCAAGGACAGCCTATTTTCACCTTCGTAATATCTCTAAAATCAGGCAGATCCTGTCCCAAAACGATGCAGAAAAACTTGTTCATGCATTTGTTACCTGCAGATCTCCCTCCAAACAGTGAGAGCACCGACACCACCAGTCTGCCCCAGCTCCGCCGGCGACAGGGTGGTCTTGTGCCCCGGCTGCTGAGACCTGCCAGACAGCTCCCGTTCCTCCATCAGCCTTAACTGCTCGCCGCTATATTGCAGCTCGTAGAGATAGCCACAAACATTTGATTTGAGCACAAGACCTTCAAAAATCCCCTTAATCCATATCAGTTTGAAGTTGAAACATACTTTTTTCGCCATTCTCAGTTCTTCTCAGCTTTCTTCACAGAGCCTGTTAGCATAGCTTCCTAGCAAGATGGCGGACGTTAAGTTTCGATTCTGGCAGTGAGGTCCCGCCTACTGATCTGTAATAGGTCTGTAGCTTCAGTGGGTAGAAAACATGAGGAACTAGCGATGTAGTTTCACCCCTGCTAACCAAAACAGCCTCCGATGACGCAAAATGATGATTTTTGCGTCATCGGAGGCTCCTTTTCAGAAAAGAAATAAGGAGCTTTCCCGTCTCAGGGGAAAATGAGGGGGGGTTGCACGACCATTCAAAAATACTACCAGGTTTCTAACGATACAAAGCTTAATGCAAATGGGTGAAGTATCCCTTTAAGATTGACAGGTGGTTTGACCGATCACGTGTTTTATATCATTTAATACACACAAACAGTATTTATCCCAGCATTTTTCATATATTAAAGCTGCTGTTTTACAGATCATTTTAGTGTAATTATCTAATTAACAGTAACTGTTTTGTTACAAGTTACATACATTTATCACAATATTTACAATATCTGAATTATTAAAGTGAGGAGATAACATCATTTGTAACCATGGGTTACATATAGGCTTAGACTTTCACCCCTCTAACCTCTATGCTTTGGTTAGAGGGTCGAAACTACATCGCTAGTTCCTCATGTTTTCGACCCACTGAAGCTACAGACCTATTACAGATCAGTGGGTGGGAACTCACTGCCACTGCCAGAATCTAAAAGCACCGCCATCTTGCTAGGAAGTTATACTAAGGGTATTAAGGGTGTTGTTTAGAATCTCACCAGTGTTTGACTTGTGCTTTATTACAATTTTTATAGCTCAATCAATGCTCAAATTACTTTCTCATCTTGGACCATAACCATGTTGAAGAGGCTTCTCTGGCATCCTTGGCAATTTACTACTTGCAGGCATACACTAAGTTACAGGGGGTTGATGGTACATGTGTTGTGGTGAGGTGGTAATGATCATCTAAATCCGCTCAGGCCATCCCTGGAGTGTGCTTGAGTGTAGGTAATTCTTACTGAGGCATCATCCTCGACTTCACAGATGGAGGGGCCTGTGTTCCCTGCCAGAGTGACAGAGCTTGTTCATAGATTTGTGGCCTGTGCCATACAACATTAAAATAGCACACTAGCATTGCATTGTGTAAAATTGCAACAGGAGTCTCTAAAAGTTAAATTATTCTTTTTCATGCATATCAGTCTACAAAATGTGCTTTTTTGATAAAACTGTAAATGTGCAAATTAAGTGTTAATGTACTAAAGATCAATATTTCCCACTACGATTTATGCATGCTGTTCAGCTTCGGTCACCAGAAAATATGGCGTGGTGTGAAATTGGCACAATCAGATCATGCTGTGTACGACTTAGTATCACTTCACCAACTCAAAGCCCCACCATCTGCCATGTTCTATCACATTGATTTTTAGAGCCATTTACTTTTGTCCCATTAGTTGTTCTAATTCCATTATTTTGTATTACTGCATTTTTCTCTCACCAGTCACAATTAGGCTGTGGTCTATGTAGGAAATATTTGACACCATCTCTTTTTTATTCTCATTGCACAGTGATGTCAAAGCTTAGTTTGTTGACCTGTCTGTTGCCAGGAAAAACCCTGAAAGCTGTTTTAACCAAGTAGGTGAATACTAAGTTTTTAGAGGAAACCTTTGTATTTGAAGAGAGATCAAATACAAGCCAGTCAGACAGAGAGCCTGCAAAAGGCATGGGGGAGTCAGTGGAAGAAAATAAAAGAGAATAAGAGCTGCTGTTGCAGCATTTCCCTGAAAGCTTGTTAATCCCAATTTAGCTGTCACAGGGATGAGGTAGGTGTGAATTTGTGTGGTTGTGTGTGTAGACGTCTATATGAGAGAGAATCTGGGGAAAAAGTGAAGTCTTCTTTTAGCTTTACACATTTGTAATGTAAGCTGTCGCATCAACCAGCCAATTAGCATGATGATCAGTGAAAAGTTCATTTCCCCTGTCTGTTATGTTTTTGAGTGAATAACGCTCTCAGACACTTTTTGAAAGACTTAATTATCATTGTACAGAACAGAAGCTGGAGAGGTTAAATCTTAGTGGGTTACAATTAATAAATGTCAAGTAAAATGCCACATTTCGGCAACTCTTATTCATGTGAGAATATTAAATCGTTGTGTTCTGTTCTTACATGATTCTATAAGAGAATTGAACGTTAATTAAAAAGAATTCTAAGTTTAAAGCTATTGATAAGAAATTCACATAAATCAATGAGTGTGCCAGTCAACAGTCTTTTGAAGCAGATACAGAGTATCATTAGCATCCATAGAGAGCTCTTTTTCAGGCTATTGAGTCAAAACTGAAGTCATTCTATTTTTCTAGAAAAAACCCTTAATATGAAGAAAAAATAAATATTTCAACATAAAAAATCAACAAGAAAAATGCACTAATAAAGAAATGTAAACTGGAGCTTAAGTTTCACTTTTGGTTCCCATCTCCTGACCTGATTAATCTGTACACTGCTAAAGAGAATGGAGGGCAGAAGCTGTAGCTTCAGTCTCGGGTTCAGCAGGTGGTAGAATTGGATCCAACAAACTGTGTTGCATACCACAATGGTGGCTCAAAGAAGAGCAGGGAGAACCGAATGGCAACCTCCAGTGTTTAAAAATTAAGCCAATACTGGAGTGCAAAAAATCTGCTCTGCTGTTCATTTGAGGCTGGCTGCAAATTCCCTGGAAGTCACATTAACCTCCATCTTGTAATGGCCATTTTTACAGCAAAAATAAACATGTTTATCCCCTGATAAGGGACTTTTTCTGTAACTAATCCTTAGGATTAAACATATAAGGCTATGTGACGGGGTTCTCTTTCAAAACACCCAAAAATGCGTAAAACACAGGCGTAGTCGAAGACTGCGATTGGTGTATTTTTATTTTTAGCCGGCCTCCCAAGGTGCAGTGACATATATTTACAAAAAAATTGCAAAAACAGGAAAAAATTGGTATTTAAACTATTTACAAACAAAAGACTTTCAAAAACAAAAGTTCCATAAGCTAGCAAACAAAACTTAGCACTTCAAAATGAGTCTCCAGCACATGTTACCATCTCTGTAACCAGAACTAGACTAGCTGGGAAGTATCAAGCAGCCATCTTTTAAAACCAGAAGCCCCTCCCACTGGGCGTTATGAATTACATAATATTTTAAACAAAACACATTTTCCCATCAATTAACGGTTTTTAACCTTTTACATTCATGTGGATTACTCATCACTAAATTAAACATTTTAATCCATATTTTATTAACACCACAGCAACGTATCTGTGGCGATACATTGCAAACAATCATTTAATTACATCAATCAAACCACGTGATCATTATTGCGCTGCGTCCGCCTATTTACACTGCGGAAATGGGCCCCCTCTGTTTGGCCCACAAATGGGACACAGTGGAGCGCAAATGGAACGCACGAACGGTAAGCTAAGCGCTATGAATTAATATAAATGTATGAAAGGACAAAAATAGAGCTCTCAAGTGTGCACCCTTGGTCGTGCTATGAAACGGACAGGGAAAGGAGGATGATGATGTGGTTTACTGAGTGATTAGGAGCATTGGCAGAGGGAAAAGTTTGGTGTGTGTGTGTGTGTGTCATCTGCATCAGTGATGGAGCCGCTCCGTCACATCATCTCCCTACTCCTGGAGGTTGACGATGTGCGGCAACCTGGAAAGGTAGTCAGCCACCACATTGGACTTTCCTGATCGGTGTCGGATGGTGAACTTGAACGACTGAAGTGAAAGATACCATCTGGTCAGGCGACTGTTATGGTCCTTCATTGAGTTGATCCAGGTTAGAGCTCTGTGGTCCGTTTCAAGATCAAACTCCCGTCCAAGTAGGTAGTACCGCAGGCTCTCCAATCCCCACTTAATAGCCAGGCCCTCCTTCTCCACCGTGGAATACCTGGTCTCACGTGGCTGTGGCTTGCAGCTCGGTACAGAATTGGATGCTCATCTCCTGGGTCTCCTTGGGCCAGAACTGCTCCAAGGCCGACTGCAGAGGCATCCACCTGTACCAGAAATCGTTGGTTGAAGTCTGGACTTTTGAGGACAGGGGAAGAGCACAGGTGGGCTTTCAGGGTGCTGAAGGCTGTTTCACAGTCATCTGGCCAGGTAACAGGATTTCTCTGGTCTTGCTGGTGAGCGCTGTGATTGGTCTAGCAATGGTTGCAAATTGGGGCACAAATCTCCTGTACCAGCCAACCAACCCAAGGAAAGACCGCATCTCCTTCTTGGTGCGAGGTCGAGGGCATTTCTGGATAGCTTCAACCTTATCCACTTGAGGTCGCACCTCTCCTTGACCCAGTAGGTAACCCAGGTACCTCGTCTCTTGCCGTGCCCACTCACACTTCGAGCGGTTGAGGGTCAGCCCAGTCTGCTGGATTTTCCCAAGAACCAGGGATAAATTTTATATATGATCCTCCCAGGTATTGCTGCAGATGACCACATCGTCCAGATAGGCAGCGCTGCAGTGTCCACAATCCTGGAGGACTCGGTCCATCAGTCTCTGGAAGGTGGCTAGAGCTCCATGAAGACCGAATGGCATCAGTGAACTGGAAGAGACCAGCTGGTGTTGGGAACGCTGTGTACGGTCGGCTCGACTCTTCAAGGGGCACTTGCCAGTACCCTTTACACAGGTCCAACGTGGTGATGAACTTTGCTGCTCCAATCTGTTCCAGCAAGTCATCGATCCTTGGCATTGGGTAGGCATCAAACTGAGAGATTGAATTGAGTTTCCTGAAGTCAATGCAGATGTGGAGGGACCCGTCCTTTAAGACGATGACCACCGGACTGCACCACTCTGAGCTGGATGGCTCACACCGAGTCTGAGCATTTCCTTTACCTCCTGCCTCAGCCACCAGATTTTGCGGTACTCTGTAGGGACGTTGGCGAATTGCTTGTCCCTCTTTCAGTCGGATGACATGCTCAACCACCGTGGTTTTCCCTGGATTGGCAGAAAACAGAGAAGAAGCCTCCTGGAAGAGCTGCAGAAACTGTGATGCTTGTTCTGGGGCCAGATGTACCAATGCAGGAGAGACGGGCGTTGCTTGAGTTGTTGGACCTGCCTCCTTTTCTTCCTCAAGGTTCACCTCTCTTACCAGCAGAGCCATCCCTGCAGAATCCACTTGGCGCTCCTTCCACTCTTTGAGAAGGTTTACATGGTAGGTCTGTTTCGGTCGTTTCTTCTCAGGATGGTGAACCTCATAGGTGACCGGGCCCATCTTGCGGGTGATGGTGTATGGGCCTTGCCATTTTGCCAGGAGCTTGCTGTTGGAGGAAGGAAGAAGCAGCAGGACTTTTTAGTCAGGCTGGAACTCCCGATGTCCAGCCTGTTGGTCGTACCAGGTCTTCTGACTCTTCTGGGCCTCTCGCAGGTTGACCTCTGCCTCCTCCTGGTACTTAACGAGCCGATTCCTCATCTCCAGCACAAACTGGATCACCCCTCTGTCGTTAGCAGTGGTTGATGGAGCCTCCCAACCCTTACGGAGTAGATCCAAGGGTCCCTGTACATCCCAACCATACAGGAGCTCAAACGGAGAAAAACCTGTCCAAGCTTGAGGAACCTCCCGGTATGCAAACAGCAGGAATGGCAACCAGCAATCCCAGTCCTTCCCAGTGTCGTCAACGAACTTCTGGAGCATCCTCTTCAGCGTCTGGTTAAACCTCTCGACCAAACCATCAGTCTATGGGTGGTATGGGGTGGTCTTGATAGCTTTGATGCCCAGCTGCTTATAGAGGAGCTGCATGAGTCTGGAGGTAAAGTTGGTTCCCTGATCGGTGAGGATCTCGTCCGGTATTCCCACCCTGGAGAATAGCTGGACCAATGCACGAACTACTGCTGGAGCAGTGATGGTGCGCAGGGGAAACGCCTCTGGAAAACGCGTTGCATAGTCACAGATGACCAGGATGTACTGATGACCTCCGCTGCTTCTCATTAGAGGGCCCACGATGTCCATGGCGATCCTGCGGAATGGTGTGGAGATGACAGGAAGAGGCTGCAGAAAAGCTCGGTCAGATTTGCGGGCAGTGCATGTTTTCTGGCATGTAGGGCATGTAGTGCAATATTTCTGAATGTCGGTGTACATGGAAGGCCAATAAAACCGGGAACTGACATGGAGGTAGGTTTTGTAACGGCCAAGGTGTCCAGCCCATGGGAGTGTGTGTGCTAGGTGCATGACAAGGACTCTACAACTAGCTGGGATCACAAGACGTTTGTCTTTATTAAAAACACAATACAGCACATCATTGTCAACAATGAACATCTCTTTTCCCACACAATCCCCACTGGTGTCCTTGACTACTTTGGCAAACAATGGCTTCAAAGTAGCAACTTCCATTTGCAACACTGAAATATTGTCAGGCACATCCCACATTTGATCACACACCAAACTCGGTTTGTCTGGCTGAGCTAGCTTGAGCTGCTTCTCAAAGCGTCGCTGGCGACGAGATTTTTTTGGCCCCTTAGTGCCACCCTCACACAGACTACGGTCGAGGTCTGGTAGTGGTTGGACACCAGCTTTTGCTTGGGCTCTGGTGATTACAGGACAAGACACATTAACATTCTGTTCCCTCTTCTTCCCAGAGTCACTTTGCTCAGACAGTTCTTTGTCCTGCAACAAGTCCATTAACACAGGCAAATCCCAACCCAAGATGGCATCGACAGGCAGGTTCTCTACCACCCCAACAGTGTAGCAAAATAATGTATTAGATATGAATTTATCTAATATACCTCGAAGTAGGGCACCACTTCCGGTTAACGGAAGAAAATAAACATAAATGATATTAGTTTATTAATAATCAATCAATCTCATATCAGAATGTGTGAACTCTAGAGCAGCTTAAATCAGGAAAAGACACGGACAATAGTTCTGAATTTTATGTTTAAGTTTAATAAAGAAAATGATAAAACAATAATTAAATGAAACAGATATAAAGAATATGGTTATGACAGTGATGATGTAATTATGATGATGTATGACCAGACATGTTATACCTCGAACTCTATAATTCAACTTGTATGGTGAAATTATATGTTTAGTAACGAGATAAAACGTGGTATTGTTTAATTGATTTAACTATTAAACGAACAAGAATAAAAAGGTGATTAACGAATTTTGGGATTAAATTTGGACTCGGATTGTTTAAGGAGACACGACCAATCTTAATCTCAACACAAGCTCATAGCAGACGTCTTACTGTTGATGTCTCGTCGACTTTCCCCCAGTGGTCTAGCGTCGATTCTCTGGTTCTGATCCTTCAGAACTTTCACTAGCCAATAAACTGCCGTAGTCAGTCAGGTGGGAAGTCGGGATGAGCCAGAGGTGTTGAGGTTCGATGATGAATGCAGAAGTTGGTTCGCGTCGTCTCCCAGAGGCTCCGAGTGGATCAAAACGGGAAAATGTTCTTTAGAAAGTCTTTTGACAGTTCAATTTCCTTCTTAGAATAACCTGATGGCCATCTCGATTTATCCAAATCAGGAAACTGGCGTCAAACTTGAAGATGAGCCCAAAAGTTGGAAAGGCCTTGCTTTAAGCCAGGAAGAAGGAAAGGTCTCAAAAATGTGCGTAAAGTTCAGTAGGAGTCGTTCCTACGGTTCGAAGTCTTGAAAGTTTAAGAAAAGAAAGATTCTGCCTTGAAATAAAAACGAAATTAAAAGTTAAGGAACTAAGAGTCAGTCTCAGATGAAGGAAGACTTTGACTCAAACTTTCCTTTCCTTGAGGTGAGCGTGTGCTCGTGCTCGTGAGCTGCACTCAACCTGGTCTGCACAACGACTGACGTTCTGCTCTGCAGAAGTGACCTTTATCATGAGGAGCAGAAGAGGGGGGCAAATGGCCAACACCCTGTTGCTGGGCGCTGCTTTAATTACCGAGTTTACTCAATAATATTACAAATCAGAACTAAAACATATATACGTCACCATACATTTATCTCTAAGTAAATTGTAAATTCACGTAAATGTAAGTCACGTCATATATTTAGATATACGTTTATATGGCACATCCTGAGGGAATCATTAAATGTCAGCCTGTAGTGAATCAAAAAGTGTTATACATTTGACATACTTAATAAGGCAGATTAATAAACATATGAAAAGCAATAGGTGTCTTTAAATAACACCTCATACAGCTAATAACACATCATACGATTGTAATACATATGGAGCATGTGATTATAACAGCTTACTTATCCTCGATGTCCTGGCCACCAGGGTGGCACTGTTGATCCACCTAAAATTTCTATTAAAATTGACTTAGTCCTAATTTCTTAAGTAGACATCGGATTTTAAGCAGAAAAAGATAATTTCAATACATTCAATGTGACATTTACAGATCTGTGGACTCAAAGAGATTTAAGTGTTCATTTGAGGGAGAATTAAACATGTTGGTTCAGATCAGAGTTCTGAACCTTAGTCTGGGTGAGTGCTTTCTTGAGAAATACCAGAACTCCAAATGGTTCATTCCTTTGGGGAGTTTTATGGCGCCACAGTTCAAAATGTCATTCTGTTCATGGATATCACGTCTCTTGGGTTCCTGTTAGTTGTTTATCTAAGGTTTTACGAGTTGATGATATACTCTCGCTTCAGCTTTTCTGAGGGAGGAAAGCTTTCAAATCGTCAATCAGTTCCTTTGGTTTTGACTGACCGTAAATCCGTTAATCCACAGTGTCATGGTTCATGCATGTGGATCTTTGAAGGTCTCAGACATACGTCTTTGTACTTACAAATGTCTCCCAATCATTTACTGGGAGTTCCGACCATAGGTTTGTGTGAGAAACTTTGTTTAATACAGTTGAAGCTGCTGAATATCGCTACAACAGTCAGCAGGTAAGATTGTTCATCAAGTCACAGTTAAATCAGTATTGGGATACAGATGTCTGTCTCCATGAACACACAAAATGTCCACCTGCCTGCTGTAGTCCACACTGCCTACTGGCACCAGAGTACTTTTAACCAGAGACATGTAGCTACCTGAGTCTAACAGGGCTGTCACCTGTTGACCACTGATGGTAACAGTTTTGTGTCACGTTTTCACCTCCATGTCAGCCTCAGTGCCCACTTCTAACAAGCGCGAGTGACCTTAGCTTTGCGTACGGGACACACAGAAGCTTTGTGGCCTGGCTGCTGGCAGTAGAAGCAAACAAGGTCCTTACCAGATCCTCGTTGGTTTGGGGCAGAGATGGTGTCACGTGAAGGTTCCTGGTATTTCTCTCCCCGTACAGGCCGTGATTGTGGATGCTGGAAAGCTGGTTGGTGTGGTGCACTGGTGGAACGTGGAGCTGGTCCACCTCTCTGGGCATGCAGGTACTGTAGCGCCAGCCTGGCAGCTGAGAGTCCCTCGACTGGTTCGTGCTCCTTCACCCAGGTCCTCACCTCCTTCGGAAGTACCCTGAGTAGCTGCTCCGAGACGATGGCTTCCCCAATCTCCTCCTTGGTGTGCTGCTCAGGCCGGATCCAGCGTCGGTAGAGTCCCTTCAGGCGGTGGTAGGTCTCGGTGGGGTTCTCACAGCGGTGGAACGGAACTGCCGATACGTCTCTGGAGAGATGTCGAATCTTAGCAGCAGGGCTGCTCTCAGGTCAGTGTAGCAGTGAGCCCTCTCCTCATCCATCGCAGTGTAGGCCTTCAGTGCCTTACCAGTCAGCAGTGGAACGAGGCGGCCGGCCCACTCACTCTCAGGCCATTTCCAGGTCTTGGCTATTCACTCAAACCTAAGCAAAAAGTTCTCAATGTCTTCCCCCATCTGATATTGCGGAATTTTGGGGTCTTGGTAGTGCCTCCACTCTGGCCTCGGCTGTTCAGCTCTACTGCTGGCCTCCTGAGACTGAAAAGAAGGAGCCTCAGATGTTGAATCCTGATGTCCTCGCTGGGGTGCTGGGGTCGACAGTTCGCATCTTGGGCTGCTTGCAGTGGCTGTACTTGGAGTAGTGACATGGGCTGGCCTGCTCTGCCCCCGTGGTGCAAGAGTCTGTCGGGTCTAGGGCACAGGTTGAGAAGGCTGTTCAGCCCCTGGAAGAGAAGCC
Organism: Tautogolabrus adspersus; assembly: GCA_020745685.1. Lineage (NCBI taxonomy): Eukaryota > Metazoa > Chordata > Actinopteri > Labriformes > Labridae > Tautogolabrus > Tautogolabrus adspersus. The sequence continues at coordinate 9,313,968 of CM036549.1, read as the reverse complement.
CTTAGGCCTTGGATCTCTGCCAACAGGCCCTCTCTCCTTTGCTGTGCTGCCAAAAAGTCTCTCATCATAGCCACCAATTCACCGCCTGCTTCTCCTGCAGTTGCTGGGCCTTTAGGAGCTGCTGGGACCTGCCAGGACCTGTACTCCTCATCGTCCTCCTCTGACGAAGTTGGCACTGTGTCCCAAGCTGGGTCCGCCTTGGCAGCTGCTTCCTCAAACTGCTCTCGCCGCTGGGACCGCAGTCCTGTGCGCTGCTTTTGGGGCCAGATAAGCTTCTTACGACTAGCCATCCCACTTCTGACACCATATGTGATGGGGTTCTCTTTCAAAACACCCAAAAATGCGTAAAACACAGGCGTAGTCGAAGACTGCGATTGGTGTATTTTTATTCTTAGCCGGCCTCCCAAGGTGCAGTAAAAGATATTTACAAAAAAAATGCAAAAACAGGAAAAAATTGCTATTTAAACTATTTACAAACAAAAGACTTTCAAAAACAAAAGTTCCATAAGCGAGCAAACAAAACTTGAACACTTCAAAATGAGTCTCCAGCACGTTACCTTCTCGTTAACCAAAACTAGACTAGCTAGGAAGTATCAAGCAGCCATCTTTTAAAACCAGAAGCCCCTCCCACTGGGCGTTATGAATTACATAACATTTTAAACAAAACACATTTTCCCATCAATTTACGGTTTTTAACCTTTTACATTCATGTGGACTACTCATCACTAAATTAAACATTTTAATCCACATTTTATTAACACCACAGCAACGTATCTGTGGCGATACATTATCGGAACTGCGGAAATGGGCCGCCTCTGTTTGGCCCACAAACGGGACACAGTGGAGCACAAATGGAGCGCAAATGGAACGCATGAACGGTAAGCTAAGCGCTATGAATTAATATAAATGTATGAAAGGACAAAAATAGAGCTCTCAAGTGTGCACCCTTGGTCGCGCTATGAAACGGAGAGGGAAAGGAGAATGATGATGTGGTTTACTGAGTGATTAGGAGCATTGGCAGAGGGAAAAGTTTGGTGTGTGTGTGTGTCAGCGTGTGTGTTGGTGTGTGTGTTTCATCTGCATCAGTGACGGAGCCGCTCCGTCACAGGCTAAAAGTTATTCATTGGGCCATGGCTAGGACACTGGTCTGGCCCTGCTTCCTTCCTCCAGCTCTTAAAGGGATACTTAACCCGTTGAAACATGAATCTGTAGTGAAATTGGGTCATATATGTAGTAGAAATGTGAAATAAATTTTGAAATTGGTGCCTTCTTGACCGAGAAAAGGCAAAAAGTGTCTTTTTGCCTTTTCTCGGCAAAGACAACAACTCCCAGAATGCACTGCACGGCAGGACACTCCCGCTGAAGGAGAGGTGCATTCATGTGGTATCGGAAAAATGAGATTCCGAGTTGTAAAATGCACATGAATCACCTGCTCAAGTTGGTTTTGTGTTTTGTTAACATACTTTTTATTCATGCACGTATTGCACATCAACTTTTTGCTTAAATATAACTTGACAATAAGATTTCTCCGAGTTGGGAAGTCGGAAGAACGACTTCCCAACTCGGAAACTTGGATCACCCGAGCAGCACCTGACTGCAGTATTACTCGCGGACATTAAACAATAATAATACAGCCGTTTCCACAAATGATTCAGAGATTTCTTCCAGAAGGAATTGGCATCTTGGAAATTCCTGGCAGAAAACAGACTATATGTCTGTGTCCATAGGCAAACAGTGACAGCACCGACAACACAAGTCTGCCCCGGCTCCTTCTTCCTCTCACAGCCGCGGACCTAGCATGCTAGGCTAGCTAGCCTGCCTGTCTTTTTAGAGCATAAACATATGCCAATACCTGTGAAGGTTGCCAGGAGCAGGAGCCCCTTTTGCTCCCAACACCTGTGTAAGAGAAAAAACCCACAACACACATACTTGCGTGTGTAAACATGCACCTGCAATCTGCATATCCACTGCACATCCAATCTTTTTCAGTATTCCAACAACCATTAAGTTTTTTCATTGAAGTTTGTTTTTAGTGTACTCGTTTTAAAAAGATAAACCCGGCCTCTCCACTATACTTGAAGGGAAAAGGGGAACAATGCTTCAGCATAGTGTAAAAAAATTCTACTGGCTCACTAAATACAGGATATGAATATGTGCAATATTTTAGGTACTAAAGAGTACTCAAGGTACTCAAGAGTACCTAAAATACTCAAAAGTACCTAAAATGAGTCCACAAATTTTAGTGACCCTTTATTTATCTTCCCTTGCTTCTGTTTGCTCCTGCTGAGTTACACACAAACACACACACGCGCACACACACACACACACACACACACACACACACACACACACACACACACACACACACACACACACACACACACACACACACGCACACACGTAACGGAATATTCTGGGTTGACCTGAACCCCAGAATTTACAACCTTTCCTGTTTGCTACAAGAAAAACAGGATCTCTTAGTTAATGGTTTGAAAGCATTAACTCTACAATGGAAGTTGGAGGACAGATGTCATAAAACTTCAAAAACCTTTCTAATCCACATTCAGGTAAAACAGACCACTTGGCTATGTGTGAACGACCTCGGATTAGCAAACTGGGACGAGGTCAAGGGACATCCTGTCTGCTGAGTTATTCAACACAGCAGGGAATTGCTTTTGTTTGCCCTGGAAACTCTTACCTCAGACTTCACAGCTTGACACAAGAAGAACAATTTGCTTCCACCAACATGCTTAGTTTCTGATATTAAAGAATGTCCATTCAATTTATAAATTGGATAGCCATAATTTGGACATTAAGAGTGACGTTTTCATGTAATTTAGATTCTGCTACGATCATCTATGACAGAGTAAGAGAAATTTGATTTTTAATAAATTATTCATTGTACCTCTACTGAATTTAACGTGGAGCGCCACTGCCATCTAGGAGTTAGAATTTCTATAAACACATAACTGAAAAATCATGAGGTCAGGATTTGTATAATTCTACTGCTTATTATCAACTACTGGAAGGTATTATATAAAGGTACCATTTCTTTCCTTTTTAGACTATATAAATATGTGATGTCAGAAGTGTTATTTCTTTCTGTATGTGTTGTTTATAACCGTGGTTTATTTCACATACAGGCTGGAATTTATTAATTTATTTTGTGTGATATGACATGACCCACATGTCAATGAGAATCCGATATAGACTGCCACAGGAATGAGTCCTAAAACCCGGAAGTGAGTTAGCATTTTAGCGCCATGGGTTCTAAACTCTAAAAGTCAATGGGGATTTTGAATGGGTTTGTGGTTAGACGCCTGAAATAAGGTCTGTGGTTAACACAAACTTAAGAGATGTTGGCGTTTTGTTAGACGAGATAAACTAAATTGGATAAGACCCCAACTTGTGAATTTTAAAGTTTTTACGCGTACTAAAAACGGCGGCTGCTAACAAGTGGCTAAATGAGACTACCACATACGACATTAAACGTCATCACGCCGGGAACTCTCTCACTAGTCCGCCTTACAGCCTTTAGTCATGTTTTTCAGTGCTCTTACAAATATTAGGTTAATAAACAACTTATTTAGCTACGGTTTCGCTAGCTTGTCAAAACCACTGATTAGATCGATGAAGCATAACAGCAGTGACGTCAAAATCAACCGACCGTGGTGTAGTTCGCTTGTAGCATAACGTTAGCTTTTTACTTCTCTCGGCTACATTAAAGCCCCTGTATGTAACTTCTCAGTTGTGGTGCGCTTTGGCGCCAACAGCAGGTCTCTGACCGAACTGCACTGTCGTAAAACGGTTACGTCTCCCTCTCTGAGCCAGCGTTCACTTGTTGTCAAACAGAGTTGGAAGCCGGTAAATACGCTGTTGGAAGTTAAAGAACCATGTCGACTGAAAAGGTACAGTAATATTACCAGATTTTGATCAAACCTAAACGCCTGCAGCCCGTTGTTTATTGTGTGTATGTGTATTCAACTGTTACCATGATATCTGTAGCCGTGGCTAACTGGCTACATGTCAACATGCTAGTTGTAGATCGGTTTGTAAGGTTACAAACTTTTATGAGACAAAGTAAGATGGATATATTTATTTATGTGTTTGCAAACCGGAGACATAACTTGTGTTGACTTTCTGCTCCCGGTAAAGCTGCTAAACGTGAGACAACGATGACACCGGTAATGATGCAGCCTAACGTTACGACTCAGTCTGTTAGATAATATCTGCAGGGATGTTTATTCTGCCATCTAATAGCTTTCCTGTTAGCAGTGAAACAGATCATAATACTGACTTGTTGGGCAATATTATAACTACTTTGCAACCATGTATATGTCATAAGTTGAGTTATAATGGTCTGTTTATGCGTTGCTAACTGTGTCCGAGGTTTATGTTTTTCAATATCAGTTTTCCTTTTATTCCAGGATTCAACCTCAACTTCATTTCTCCATCCATGATGAGCAGGAGCCGGGGGGGGAGCATCGTCATGAATCAAAGCTGCTGCGTCTGGAAGATCAGAGAAGCTTTCTGAAGAGGAAAGTACCCTGGCTTCAGGGTGCACTGCCTTGTGTCAACATGTCTTATAGACGTAAATACCTGTTTTGGTGTAGCTTTCCGTATTTTTGTGTAATTTCAAGTTGAGTTTGTTGAGTTCACTAAAGTTATTTGTTTTGACCATTGTTTGCAAAATAAAACACATCTTTTCCTTACTCTGTTGTTATGATTGCATTTAGAAACTGTAATTGTTCTGAGCTGGTTATAACAGTAATTGTGTGCATTGCCCACTGATTTTTAGTTCTGTCTTCTTATTTATATTTACATAATAACAAAAACTTTATCCAGGTTTCAAGATTCAAGAGATTGACATTGGGCAGAACGATCTCCCTGAGCGTTGTCATGCAGAATACACCAAAGGTAATAAGAAAACAGGGGAATATAATATGAAGGAGAAGCTACAGAGATCAAGATCAAATAGTTATTTATTAGAAAAACACTGATTTTACATATAAATACAATCAAAAGCACTTTTTTGGCACTCATTTACACATTCAGCTGCTTGAGGGGGGGGGGGGGGGGTTCTACACCATCCTGGAGATTTGTTATGATGGACCTGATCTCTGATGATGCACAGCTGTAGATACAGGCAGGTAGGACGTTTAGGAGCAGCTTCTCCTGTGAAATGTGAGTAAAGTTCAGCTCTGGGTGGTGTCTGTGCATCATCAGCACCAGACTGTGTCTTCTAGGAAGATTCTCTCTATTCATCACTGATCGTTGTAGTCTTGTCTTTTTCAAGGCGTTCACACTCCAGCTCTTTGATTTTTATTGCAGCAACTTCAGAACCTTGGACAATAATATCATTTAGTATTAGAGTTGTTTCATATTTTCAAAACTGTATATGTATATATATTATTAGCTAACGTTACTCCATGAAAACACACCTGTCGCGGTCTGACTCTGGACTCTGGCAGGGATGGAGGTTGCATTTGTTGCCGGAGATGATGCTGAGCTCTTCTTTAGAAAGCTGGAATAAAGTTTGAAGTCAGTATGTTAGTTTATACAGCTGTGCAGAGTATAGTAACGTTAGTTTCTATAGCAACATGAGGGCGAAACTTTTGACCAGCGAGAAAGTTTGCACTTAGCGCTGCTCAGATAAGTAGCAACCGGAGCTAACGTAACAATATACTGTTTGTATTATCATGCTACGGGCTGAACTTCTGCTGACATGGACCGACTTGGCATACGAACAACCGCTAACGGGTCGACATCTTTTGTCGCCGTGCATCAGTCAAAGTCTGCCCAATTATCTCCGACACATAGGTTAGCATGCTAGCGTAGCTAAATCAGAGGACCCTAACGTTATTCTGCTATTCTGGTCGTTATATGATAACGTCATCTACCTGTCGACATAGACTGAATGTTTTTTGGTGAAACGACTATAACTATGATGCAAAGAAACAAGACAAAGTTTGAAACGAGCTACTCACCAGTTACAAGCCCAGCGTCGGACTTGCAGCCCACTGTTTCTTGAAGCTCTCTCCAACATGTAAAAGCCTGTCCAATATTTCCTCTGGTCCGGTCACGCTCACTTTTTCTCTTCATATCTTCATCAGTCACTGTACAATTGCTCTTAGCCTCAGCCATTGTTTCAAAAAGCACAGCAGGCTAACTAACTGGCCGCTGCATTGCGTACTCTGTTGACTGCAGTAGTGCCGTAAAGTGATGCGTACTTCTCGCGAGATAACCGCGGGACGCGGTTAAAAAGTTACATACCTCAGTTTTGAGCAAGAGGACCGCTGTGCGGACCTTAGACAGTCAACATTCTCTCTGCTGAGAGCTGTTGAGCTCTTAGATCAATTTTGAAACGACATATACTATAGGTGGAAAAGTTACATATCCCTCAGGTACCCCAAAAATAAATATAGCACTTAAGACCTGGTGTCCAAAAAGTGGACACATGACTTTAACAGCCAAAAAATGACTATATAATTTTATCAATTTCTAATCAAAGTGACTTCAATCTCTTAAGCAGCTTCTGCCCTATTCATAACCAAGGGCGTAGGTTTGGATTCAACATTGGGGGAGTCACATTTTCAGGGGGGGGGGGGGGTCTGGGGGTTCCCCCCCAGAGAATTTTGAGCGTCAAACACTTCATTTCCTGCATTCTGGTGAATTTTTATGCAACAATTTCTGCTTTTTCTGAATTCATTTATTATTATTATTATTATTATTATTATTATTATTAATTATTATTAGCCTAATTATTCAACTGTATTGTTCATAACTTTTTGTTTAATCAATAACAAATTTAAGTCACAGATTTGATCATGTCATCAGATCAGGAAATTGAGAAATTGTAAAAAATATATATTTGCTGGCCTTTGTTTTTTGTATTATTTGTAGGCAGTAGTTCCCAGACCCCCCCTCCTGCTCCCCTCTAAACTGCCCCTGCATTACAACATTACAGACTAAAAACAAAAATCCATCAGAGAAGAATGAATTATTAATGCTCAAAACAAGTTTTCTCCTGATTTAGCTTTGACAATATTGTAAACTTAATATAATCAGCCTGCTGGTTAGTGGACGTGTATATCTCTGACTGCTCCTGCTGCACGTGATCATTTCGGACCCTGCGAAGGATTCATTTTACCGGTCAAATTGGAAAAAATGTGGTCGGATATTGTCCGTGTTTATTGCACTTCAATTGACCTCTATACAGTTAATGGGACACTAATGCAAACACCAACCTGTTGCTCTTGCTTTGTCTTGTTGTCACTGTCTGCGCCCGCGACCATAGACTGTATAAAACCACGACTCCTAACCTGACCGGACCTGATCCATTGACCAAGCGTGAGCGAGAGTAACGTGCC